>CALNHX010012021.1:0-28005 GCA_940337035.1 Agriotes lineatus
TGGTGATAACCCGTTATGTGAAATGAGAGACTTATAAATGAAATCATCAATGAATTTGGAATCCAACCATTTTTTTAACATGCTATTGTTTGATTTTTGTATAGTTTCAGTAGGGTCTTTTTTCTTTATTGTATGTATTAGTGTCATTTAAATGATTTGAATTTGTTCATTTATAATTAATAAATTTTTATTAGAATCTAAGGATGATTTGGTTATTTTTATATTTTTCAAAAAATATTATTAACTTTAGTTTCAGTAGGAGTTAAAATATTTGTTTTATTATTGTTGTTATTGTAATTAGTTAGAATGTTACATATTGAAGATCTAATTTTATTTTGATTAATTTCTTGTAAATCAGAGATTCCATGTTCTATGTTTGTTAATATATTTTCGTTAGGTATTTTTTTATTAGGGTTGATAAAGTTAAAGTGAAACAATAAGAAAGCCGACCTGCGATTAATTAATAAAATAAGCAATGGTAGTAAAAATCGCAGATCAACCCCCCTACCATTTATACACCACGGCAGCTCTGAAAAACTGTTTCTTACTCACCGCGATGGCCGACTAGCTCAAATATCGGCGGCCTTAGATCGTAGGTTCAGATCATCAGCTATGTACCCTGGAATGTCTTCAAAAAAGGAAAGGAAAATGGAAATGGGCGCCAGAAATCAAAAGATTTCAAATAACAAGAAGAAAAATAAATTGCAAGTGACTAGCGTTTAATTAATCAACAATAAGAAGTTTTGAAATGTCAATAATCAATAATCAGGACAATTAAAATGTAAATAATGTAATGACAAAATTGTGTATCTTAACTGAAGGTTTCGACACGCATAAAATTAAGAACCCCTTTCGGGTTATTATAATAATTTACCAAAACCACTCGTGGGATAAGCTTATCACAGTCATCTAATAAAACCTTCTGTTAGGCTATTGAAAATAAATAGCGTGACTGTACCTTTTACATAGGGTCGAAACACACATCAAAAATAGCAAAATTTATAAACTGTGCATAAAACTTTAAATATTAAAATAACAGAATGTATGAAATTGAACATTACAGGTTAATAATGGCAAAACGTATGAATTTAAATTTTAAATATTGACGGGTTTAAAATACACAGATGTAAATTTCTGGTATTGAAAATAAGTCGAAGTAATATAAATCTCGGAGTAGCACTAACTAACCTCGAAACGTAAGCTGGACGTGAACGGCAATAATCATTGTTGAAGTCGCCGGGGAAGCGCCGAAAATTGCTGCAATAGCATCTTCAAACGGCAGCAAATACGCCGACCCAGCAGGTGTCGAAAATGCGATAAGACTTGGCCTCCGAGATAAACTCGTTGTTGAAACGGATAATTAAGATTAAGATTAAGAGCTAAGAAAGATATAATTAGTATGGAGATAATAAAACAGAAAAAGCGCAATCGTACCTGATAATAATCAGCCCTTAGAAAATACACTGCTCGTTGAAATTAGTTGAGCGCACGTAATTCGACATAATTAAAAACAAGGCTTAGCCGCGCCGGTATCGGCGGGCTCAAGCGAAGACAGCAAAGTGCCCGGACGAAAAATTTCGTGCCCGAAAGGAGGCTCGCACTCCGATAAGAGATAGCACAGGTCAAAAGAGCAAATTGCAAACGATAGGAACTTGATCCAGGTACAAAATGCGTTGGTTTGGAAAATTTACGAATTCGAAATGCAAAAGGAATTATAATTTAACTAAAAATATACAGGTTAAGCCTGAAATAATTGGATAAATGGCGAAACATTTAGGCTAGGCCAAAAAATTGTTTCAAAAGTTAGGTACAAGTTTTAAGATTTCTTATACTTCAATAGGTAATTGTATGTTACTTAAATTTTCAATCCAATCATCATTATTGTTTTCTGTTTTATTTTGAATTCATTTAACATCTTTATTGTTGGAATGGTTTTCATTGCAATTTAGATTGTTACTAAATATTTTTTTTTTTAGAAATTAATTGATTATTGAAAATACCAAATACCAGGTGATTATAATGTTGTATTACTGTTTATTGCGCCGGGATGGTTTTTATTTGGTTTTTTATTTTAAAATAACTCTTACAGGTGTTACGGAATTTATAAACTACGATTTTAGAAATTACTACTTGTCCTTTTTACTAAATACCCCCTTTTGAACAAGATATTAAATAGTGCTAATTGCTGGAACCTCTTTATTTACAAGGTATTTTGTTGAGAATATGTTTTTCTCGTTTCAGTTATTTATTATTGTTTTTCTTGTATTACAAATTTTAAATTGTATTTTTTAACTGTGTTACCTGTTGTACCTGACTGAAGAAGACACTTAGAATGTCGAAATATCATCACGTAGAATTATTTTCTGAATAATTGATTTTAGCTGCCATTTTCCTTTATTAAAATTTACTATCAATGCCAGCTACTAATTATTAACATGACAATAGTATATTAGGTATTAAGAACGGTAAGGACATTTTACCGATCGAAGACAATTGTTTGGAGATCGGTAATTCCTTAACGTTCGTGATGCTTATGACGTTTTTTGCACTATAGAAATGCATTTTTCTTCAAACGTCAGTAAAATATGACATTATACCACAGAATAATATGTGGCACTGTAAGTCTATATCAAATTCGAAGTTAGCAGGTTAGGTTTTGCGTCAGCACAACTTACTGATTTGACAACAAACGCGGTAACTAAGTAGGTAAAATCGTTATATCGTGCAAAAAAGTTATGTGAATATTAATGTAGTTGCAATTTCCTACTTACCATTGATTCGACTCACATTAACGAGGTGGTATTAGCATATATCATAACTCTATAATAAAGCAGAACAGTTCCCAAGGTCAAACATATCAACTCGTGGTCTATGTGCAGTTACAATTGTGGGCGTGGTCTTGATATTAGCAGCGTTGCCAGACCTGGTACAATTCTACGAATCTGGTACATTCTGAAACCGTTTCTGCAAAAGTATATTTTTAAAATATTTCTGGTACATTTTCATCCTCATTTATTAGATTAGACGAAACTGTCAAAAATAAATTAGCAGATCAGCCAGGCAAAGCGGAATTGGCAGACAAAATACGGCGTCAATCTTATTTATTTCGTACAGTATCCTCACTTAATACAGTATCCTCATTTAATACTAAGAAACTGAAAACTGCAAGTAAAGCAAGAGAATAAATTTTCGCAGAAGTGTATTATAAATAAACATTAATACTACGGGTGGCCATAAATACCTGAGATCCCGGTAGCAATGGAATTAGCTACTTATAAATGATGGGTTAGTATTATATTTCAATTACAATAAGTATTGGTACTTATGTAATGTAATAAAATGCAATAAGAGGAGGGGAATGTGCCCCGGATTCTGCAGTTTAACCTGCAACTCGATTATAAAAATCTCCTGTTCTAATTCCATTACTTATTGCAGTTTGTAATAATTTTTGACAGATAGGAATTTTAGTTGTGATGACATTTAGCTTAGTTGGATTCCTCACTTTAATAAAGCGGTGTTGATTCCAAAGGTAATGTGATATCAGATATTTATGGCCACCCGGTACAAACATAGTGTTTAGTGTTATGTTGTTTTCCTTTAATTATTGTACAATATTTTGAGGACGTCTGACAACACTGTTATTACACGCACAAAGAGGCTGTGAACAGTTGACACTTGACATCATCATTGGACGCCATAACCTACTTTCTCGTTTCCGTGCAATTTGTTTGCGTTATTAAACTGTAAAAGGCTTTACGCAAAACTTCCCTCGTCGTTTGTCGTTTACGTTTGTGATGGCAGAGTATCGTTACGGTGGTTACAAGATGTGTGCATCGCCTTTGTGCAATAACAGTGCAATCGTAAATGCAGAAGTTTGCTATTTTCGGTTCCCAAAAGACTGTTCCTGTATAAATTGGTACGATTATAGGCTGTATAGCGCACATTTTGAAGAATCAATGTTCTCCAGTCTGCTTAAAAATCGCCTGAAGAAAACAGCAATTCCAACATTGGTGATTTAAATTCAGGTTTGTACATATTCAATACTGTTATATATTGTTTACCATAATAAACAATTAGCAAATTGACTATCGATTTATCATTTAATACAAAATAATTTTAGGTGCTTTATGTCAAACACCACGGCCCACCACATCATATTTTACAGGTGCGTTATTTGATACGAATGCAACACCTACTTTTCTTAGATCGTCTAATCCTGCAAATGTTTCTGCAGGGTTTGAACCCCTACCATCAACATCTACGGCCGAGGTTTGTAAACATGTGAGTTGTTCTTCAGGTAATAACGAATAGTCATAAAATATTGTTGTTTGTTAATCACATAATATTTTACAGGTGCGTTATTTGAAACGAATACAACACCTACTATTCTTAGATCTTCTAATCCTGCAAATGTTTTTGCACGTTTCGAACCCCTGCCATCAACATCTACGGCCGAGGTTTGTAAACATTTGTATGTAAAGCCTCTATGACACGACGCTACATTTTACGCATTTTATAAAAAAAATATTAAGCATTGTTTCATACAGAATATTGGCTGCTACATTTTGCGCTGACTTTTCTTGTAGAGTCGTGTGCAAATAAATCTGGGACAATGGTTTTTTTTAATATGTAAATTGAGTTAAGATTTGAAGCATATCTCCATGGATTTCCTGCTATCAGAAAGAGTTACGTTAAATTTTGACACGTAAATGAAAATGTAGCTCTTTCTGGTAGCAGAAAATCCATGGAGATATTCTTCAATTCTCAACTCAACCTACATATGAAAAAACCATTGTCCCAGATTTATTTGCATAAGACTGTACATTATTTAGAAGTTGTTCTACATTTTCTGGTAAATATGGGTGTAAAAATGTGCAGAAGTATCGTAATCAAACTAAACTGCAGAGCATGACGCAAAATGAAAACATATACATAACCTGCATTTTATTAGCATTGTTTAACTTCCTGATTAATAATTAATACATAGTAGCTGGCTGAGGTTAATGTTAAAACATGTTAAGGACGAATTAGCAGCTATTTACAGTTGAAACGCCTTCCTGCGGTGAAAGAACTGGTCAAAATTGTGAGGTAGAAATATATTTCAGCACTTAGTGCCTTCTTCAGTCTACATATATAAACACGTTAAAAAAACAACACGTTAAAATCTTGCATATTTATAAAAAGACAGTTTTTACGGTGAAAATGTCATTTTCCTCCTTACTTATGTATTAAAATCGTTGATTAAGAAAACACAAAGAGGCTACTGCTAAAAAGGGATGATTATCTGGTGTTTTAATTAAAGATCAAAAGGAAAATTCCAAGAGTTTAAGAACGAGGACCATTTATCAGGCACCATGTTGACGAAATTCAGTGATAAAGTGTAGATAATAAAATTAATTAATTACTACGCACATCTACGGTTATTTAGTAAAATAATTTTAAAAATTCGTTATCGATTGTAAAACAGTGTGTCTCCATTTTGGTTTTCGTAAAACAGGTAAAAATTAACTAAATGTAGCTTTGATTTATGGGGAATTTAATTCAGAAACATAGTAATTAAAAGCAAAAGTTTTTGTTAGCACGTCTTGCAATACAAATTTTCGTGCAGCGACATTCGTGATTAATGTGATACTCTAAACCTAGCCTCAGAAAATAGCTAACAAACATGTTTGGCTAATTATAAGATCTCTGTAAACGGAAGTTGTGTCAGTGTATCACACCAGATTTTTTTTGACGAGTTAATTGTAAAACATTTGCAAAGTTGGTAGCACTAATTGCCAAATAACTAACTTCGCGTTTATTTTGCTGTCAAATTCTATATGGGGAAGTATATGAGATTTTATTTTATTTATTTATTATCAGTAATAATACCACGAGACGACTGTGAATTATCAAAAATACTTTTGCTTTCTCACGAAACGGGTTGCTTAGAAACATCACGAGCCGAAGGCGAGTGGTGTTTCTACAAAGCAACCCGTTGAGTTTGTAAGCAAAAGTATTTGATAATTCTTAAAGTCGTCGAGTGAGTATTCGATTAAATTATACCATAAATATCAATAAGGGAATTACACTAAAAATGTATTTTTCGACGACTGACATCGAAATTACATTTTTCTCACTGTCATTTGACAACAGAAAGTTGACATTTGCCGCTGAGCGTGCGTTTTCATCACTTTGCCGCTCGCCGAGCGTTTTGAGTTTCCGCGTGAACAAAATAGGTAGCCACGTCCGAATGTTTCCTTGAAAACGCCCATCATTTGTTGAAATAATCGCGTCACATGTCATAGACTGCGCGAGTAATGTTAACTTGATTGTCCATTAATTTTTGCGATAAAATGAAATTTGATATTTTCCTTTAATAATATGCTCAGTCGTCGAAAAAATAGTATGTATTTTTCGAGCTAAAAGTGCGCTTGCCTTCGTCTCAACCAGCAATATTCATGCGCAAGCGGCAAGAATGCACTTTCAGCTCTTAACATACAATATACTATTAATGCGTATCCTAAAAAATTTGTTGGAAATGGCATGACATTGACAGCTGACAGCTCAAAATTGAAAACACCAAAACGACAACACCACGGTGTTTTCACTTATTAATACGTGGCCTGAATAGGGATTTTGTGCATTATGAATGGTATAATCTCATAAGAGCATTAATTCTTTCTGGACATTTTTTCCTATTAATTTGGACGTTGTTGAAATGCACGAAAAGTAAAAAATAATTTCCGGATATGAATTAATGCTCGAATGCAGATTCGGTAAGAAAATCGTAACGACACAAACCCTCACAGTTAGGTTGGTCTACCTATAGGATAGTATCTATTACTAATAAAATTGTGGCTTTCGATAGCCTAAATCTGTCTATAAATTCCATATCATCCCACATTTCCAAATGAATTTTATTACACGAAATACTTTTGGTCTACGAGACATTTCAATAATACGTAGTATATTTCATTACGAGTCTGGAAAAATCCATTTCTGGGTGTATAATGATTATAATGAACGATAATTTTTATTATACTTATCTAAAAACAACGTAGGAAAGGTATTTTCAAAGTAATAATAATACATCGTAAAAACAGTAGCAAACACGATTAACATTTCAATAGCAACGATTTATTTCTTATTAATTTAGGGCACGGAAAAAAATCGGACATCGGGAAAAGTTCTGAAAAAGCCACATTTACGTCATTGCAAAAACAGATGAAAACAAGGTGTTTTCAGAGAAGTAAAATGAAACACTTATTACATCTTCATCATCAGTTAAGAGATCATCAAATATCTGAAATATATTATCCATATCAAATAAATATAAATTTCCACAAAAATAAACACTTTTAATGATGATGTGAGGTTACGACATCGCTGTTTTACTGCACACATAAGACCCATAGAAAGCGAGATATTTGCGAAAAACTTATTTCTGTGACATTTGACCTTGAATAACTCAAAACGCAAGCGCAATATCGATGGGGACTTTTGAGATGTTATTTGAAATGTCAAAATAAAGGTGTATGCAAAATTTCAGCTCAATTGGATTTTTTCGGCAGATGCTGCGGTTGTCCGTCTAATGTAACTGGACTATCTTGCGATATTGTGCAAGTCAAAGTGTGAAAATTGCTGTTGATTTTGTTAATTCTGTTATTTTGTTATTGCTATTGTCGCTATTTTTGTATGTGTTGTTAATTCTGTTTTGAAATGTGCCATACCACAATGTTGAGTACGCCTCCGATTTATTGTGTCGTTTAGCTTAAATAAGGTTAACAATTTAATGTCAATATGATAGATGTCAAAAATGTTACCAATACAAAACTTGGAAATTACTAGATTCTAACATTAGTTCTGCCATCTATGACCACTGGTTTGGATTCAAGTTGTAGTGACATCGCCATGGATATGCCATCTACGAGTGCTGGTCCAAGTTCAGACGACATCCCCATGGACATGCGAGCTATAGGTGTTGGTTCAATTTCCAGTGACATCGTAATAGGCACATATGATGAAGAGGTTTGTATTTTTGTGAATTATATGTTACAATGTTATGTACCTATTTTAATTATGGATTGCAGCTATGCTGTCACTGTAGGAAACCAGACGACGGCGAACAAATGGTAAAATGTTATGACAGAAAATGTAGAATAAAATGGTACCATTCAGCATGCCTACAATTAAAAAAATTCCTAAAGGAAAGTGGTTATGTGAACTCTGTAAATATACTGCTCTACAAATGAACTGGACCATTTGCATATATTGGTGCAATTTTAAAAAATATTTTCCAAAAGGGCAGTCATGAAATTTTTGGTAACCTTTCATGATTGTGTCACTATAAAAGCATTTCTTTTCATAAATCTGTTTAAAGAAAAGTAAGTCCATTAATAAAATATTATTTTAAAATTTTGAATTTTGCCCAAATATTGATAGCACATTGCATACAAAGTATGCCGAATTGTTGCCAAAGATTTTTAAACGTTCTGGAGAGACTCAAAGAACTATTAATTAACCTTTTTTTGTGATTCCTCTTATTTTTGTGAAATATAGTTTTTTATAGTTTCATAATTTTTTAATTTTATTAATATGATTTTCTTAATTCTTCAGATGATATTTGAGAATAGTGAAATAAAATATGCTTAATATGAGTATACTATAAAACAAAAGCTTTTATATACAGTGTGTCCCCGGATAGGTGAAACGACTCTTGTGAAAGGTAAAAAATTCTCGATTTAAATTTTAATTTTTTGGGGTTCAGCCCTGCTTGGTTAAAGGCGAATTTCCAACATAATTTCAGTTCTGAAAAGTCAAGTATGCCTTGGATATTTTAAAAAATCTATTTTTCTGTGAGGTAAAGTACCTTATATGTGGCAAATACCACAAAAAGTTATTAAAAAAAGTTGTTTAGAATCAACACATAAGCCCCTATACCAAATTTCAAAATTCTCAGCCAAATTTGATCTCTCAATTTCTTTTTATGTTTAGGTCCCAAATCAAAGAATTTTAGTTTTAACAAAGATTTTTATTGGAAAAACAAATACTTTTAACAACGCTTTTTATTTCACAATAAAAAACTTTGTTAAAAATAAAATTCTTTGATTTGGAAAATAAACTTTAAAGAAAATGTGAGAAATCAAAGTTGGCCGCGGATTTTGAAATTTGGTATAGGGGCCTAGATGTTGATTCTAAACAACTTTTCTTTATAACTTTTTGTCGTATTTGCCACATAAAGGGTACTTTACCTTACAGAAAAATAGATTTTTTGAAAATTTCCAAGGCGTTCTTGATTTTTCAAAACTGAAATGATGTTAGAAATTCGCCTTTAACCAAGCAGGGCTGAACCCCAAAAAATTTAAATTTAAATTCGAGAATTTTTTACCTTTCACAAGAGTCGTTTCACCTATCCGGGGACACACTGTATATATATATATATATTGTGACGTAATGTAATAAATACATTTTTTATGGGTGGTCCAGTACATTTGTGGAGCAGTATATAAATAAAATTATTTTGTTATTCTATGTTGATAGAATTTGTAAATATGTTGATTGCTTATTTAGCATAAATGGCTTCGAAATATTCTTTATACTTTATCCATTGCAATTCTTTTTCATACTTAATTTAGACATTAGTTATTCTGTTATTTTGTACTGTTATGTAAATATTTTGATTGTTTATGTACCTTAAATTTATTAAAATTTTGTTATAAATTATGGAATAATAAGATTAACGATAGCAAGCTGCTTTCGCTATTAACTTTAAGAGTACCCGCTAGGCTTGTTTGTTTTTCACCGTTATTCTTTGTACCTTCTTTTTATACCAGAATTCCGATTACTGATATATTAAAGCTTGTGAATCAAATTTACATACTGCTCAACATTGATTTGTCAGCTCCATACAGTATGTTTGCATCTGTTGTAAAAAAGTATTATAACTAAAATGAAACAAAATGAACTATTGATGTAACAAATTTTTAAGACTTAAATTTACCAATCAGTACGGGAAGTCATAGTAGCAAGTTACGGCGTCGATCCATCTTCTGCAACCATGATTAAAGTTTATTTTAGTTAGGATGATTATTTTAATTTTAATTTACATGCTATAATGCATGCATACCTGCATATAGCAGAATATATCTACACTGAATCTCTTGTAATAAGGATAACACCTGTTAGAGATGTCACAATAAATAAATATTAAATAGCTTCAAAATATCCGTTATGCTTTATGCATTAATAGTTATTTAACCAACAAGTGTGGTAATGAAGGCGATTAATAATCGAAACTGTTTAAAGCACGAACGAGCGATAGCGAGTGAGTGCCTTTAATAGTTGAGAGTATTAATCGCCCATTAACAAACGAGGTGATTACAAAATTTTTTCGTTGACCGCAAAATCTTTTTTGTGGCGAAAAATTTGATTAATAGAACTAACCTCCATGCAAAATATCATCAAAACGTCAAAATCACAAACACAGTTAATTAATGAAAAAGAGTGGATTAATCAAAAACAGTGTATTAATGACTTCTATTAATCTATCCCTTTTTTGAAAAATAATTCATTAATATTGAAATTAAGAAGCGGTCAACGGAAAAATTATTTTTCATACTTAATTTAGACATTAATTATTCTTTTATGTTGTGTAGACAGTATGTGTAATTTTATTGATTGTTAATGTAGCTTACATAGTTTCGAAATATCCTTATGTTTCGTATCGTATAGGTACTATTTAATAATTTTTGCTATGTGATATTGTAATTTTGCTTTTTATTAATTGGCCACATGCAGAAAAAGATAATCAAATAATTTTACATTATATAATAAATGGTGGTGGATAGTATTAACGTTATATCCTTAATTAACTAATTTTAATAATTTTGTAGATATTATTATTATTATTAAAGTAAAAATAATTAGATTAACTTTGTTAATACAATTTATTTCATAATTATACAATTATAGGAGGGCATAAATTTACGAGGGCACAAGAAACTGTTAATATCTGATCTACCACAGCAACATCGTCAGTTGTCTTTTTCGCCAGGAACATAGGCATCGTTTCGTGAAGAGCTGTATTTTTTTGACAAAGGACACCAATAACGCGTTTGACGTGTATTCTGAAAAAAAGATATAATTAAGATAATTATTGTAACAATATACTTGCACTACCTCACGTTTGCTATATTCCTGGTTGATTCTATATCCCTTGGATCGAGCTGCCGTTTCCCTTTTAGAAAAGAAGGCGTAATCACTGTGGCCATATGTAGTCCTACGGAGTCTTTTATTAAAAAGCCACGATCTGCCAATACAAAATCTTCTGGCAAGAGATTGTTTAAAATCCCACAAATGTTGGACCTTTATCGCTTATTCTGCCACCATATCCATGTGATACAAATGATATTAATCCAGGAGGAGTGATGCCTATTAGTACCTTTACCGTATTATGTTGTTTGTACGTAGATCATGTAGTACATTGTACTTCAAGGCTACTTGATTTTTTCACTCTCATCTCAAAGCAATCGATTATTACTGAAATCTTGTTGCCAAATGCTACCTTGAAGCATTCTGGCATTGATTTAATCAGCTGATCTCGTTCAGGCCAAATAATAACATTTTTCATCCGAAGATACATAATATTCAATGTGGTATAAAATACTCTGGAAATTGTTTGTACGCTGACATTAAACATGTATGCCAATAAACTAAAATCTAAATGTAATCTAAGTTTTATCACCGTTATCAAAAACATGGCTCTAAGCATGTTTTACGTACTGAATTAGGAATAAATATATATAATTAAATGTGAACTGTATATATTGTATGTATTTGGTGTAGCATTTGCCATAGTAGACGTGTGTAAAAGAATTTTTTTTGTAATGTCACGACGTCATTCTTCCATGCTCACGTAAAACTTTTACATTCACCGGAAAACTCTCACTTTTCTTAACTTCTAAAACAATTCTTTCCGCAATTTTTTTTTACTGCGTTCCAACAACGTCGTATTAATTAGGACGCCTTCCAGAGGCGAGCGTTTCCTTTCCAGAGACTTTCCATTTGAAAAAATATTTTTTGGAACTTTTCCTTACTGCCAATCTCTAGCGTTCTTATAAAACTCTCTTTAGTGCAACAAAAGTTATTAAAGTCGTCGTACATTTTAAATGCGGCATATGCCGCGGGTTTCAGCTAGTTAGCATATAATACGCAAATTCAAGATTCAAAATAGCAATTCCTGTGGAGATTCGTGCTGTTTAGAGATGGATGTAGGCTTGATATCTAAACTTGACGTTTACATGGGGTAAAGAGGAATTAAAGCTATGAGATTCAAGAATGATTTAACTAAACTACTTTACAAAGTTTGCAGTAATATAAACCTTAATGTTTACTCTTTACCGTTACAGTGCATATTACTTTATATTCATTTAGAAGAGCACGTATGTTCACTAAACAGCTTCATTTTAATCCAGTTAATTTTTCCTGCATTAATATAAAGGAAAGTCATAACCCTGACTAATCAACGCAGAGCCGAAACCACTGGTACTAGACACTTGAAATTTGGGTGCAAGGTTCAATTTGTTACGTAAGGTAGTGCTAAGAAGGGATTTTTTGAAATTCGACCCCTAAGGGGGTGAAAAGGGGTAAGATGTGTTTTCACGAATTCCTCAATAGCTCTTAGACCCAACGAGATAGCGACTTGATGTTTACTTGCAAATATTTATCAATGCAAATACCTAGAAACGTATTTTAGAATTTTGCCCTAATCAACCCCTAAAGGTGCAAATCTGGATTGAGAGTGAATTAAAGAACCCTTTATATCTCCTATGTTTATTGAGTTAGGACATTCTTTTTTGCATATACGAATTTCTCAATATTTCATAAGGCCCTTTAATGTAACAATTTGGTTTTACTTAAAAAGGTTGCTTATACAAGTTCTTAAAAACATAATTCAGGATTGTGCACAGATCAACTCCTAAAGGTGAGAATTTGGTTTCAGAGGTAAATTATAGAACCTTTCGTATTTCCTGTGGTTCCTGATGAGCATGGTTTTTGGGCATATGTGTGTTTTTTAAATCTTTAAAAAGTGGTTTAAAGTTTTTATTCTAAATTTCATTGTGAAAGGAGTAAAAGTAAAAAGAAGTTAAAAAAGACGTTAAAGTTATTGATATTTTCCGTGTGTCCAGTTTAGAATAAAATAGAAGGCTTTCCGAAATTCCACCTCTAAGTGGTGGAAACTGGTATGTTGCTACAATTTATGAATACAAAATTTAATAAGTACATTTTTTATCTTTATTCTCATAGTTTTATCAATCTATATAAGGAGAACGACAATTACATATACATTTCCAGGGGATACGTGAAGCTTAAACGGGTTATGGAGAACTTTTTTTGGAAGAATATTGTTTCCTTTTCACCTACAATATTGTTTTGCAGCGTTTGTTAGTTTAGTGTATTGAGAGAGGAGGGGAGCATTCTAGAATTCGTTTAGGATTTAGAAGAAAAATAATTTTTAGTCCGTACGAAGAACGGGTATCTTGCTAGTATATCTATATAAATAGGCATGAATAAACAAACAGAAACAGTCAAACAACCGGCATAGACACATTCAAAAAAAGGCCCTGCATAAGCGGTTATAAGAGGACGATCTGCATAAATAAAATTAGTTGTTAAAAACAGTGGCTAACAGGTTAATTCCTGATTTTAAGGTTGCCCACTAAGGGATAAAATCAATTAAATAGAAACGCCGTGAGGCGAAGGTTCAAACAAAGCCGACAGCGTCGGAATAATTTCGGCGAGCAAATAACTACAAAATCGCATGTACAAATTATCGCGCACCCTGTTAAACAGGGCGACACGGGACAGAGCGCTGCAAGCGGTAGGCTAACATAAATCCCGATCGTTAGCTCTATCTGACTCTATGACGGTATCCAAAATTTAGAAGAGGCGAAATTCCTTAAAATTGCATGGATATACAGGGGCCGAAGAGATTTCTACTCATTAGGCTTTTTATGACGTTTCAAGTAAATGGCTTGAATGCGCTCCTAACAGAAATAATCAATAGTTCCGGATCTCAATTTTTTAAATTTTGGTAGTTAAGCAACGTTTGCGGTACAGTAACCACAACCTTTCAAATACGAGTTAATTTAGCCTATAACCTCAAAGCTGAGCTCGTGCACAAGTGCCAAAATACAGCGGTCCCCGCCGAAAGACACAGCTAATCTGTAACTCAGGGAAGTTCAAACGTTCTATTATAGCTTAATGGAATAACCGAGGCCCATAATACATTAAAGGTACAAACCCACAAGCTACCTTCGACGGGATCGTGCCAAAGCTCACCGCTGGGGCAAGTGAATTAAACGTAGCTATCAACACAGCGAAAGGGGCCAGGCTCTAATCTATCATAGGTATAATTAAACCGGTAGCGCAGCTATTGACGGAACAAGAAGGTTACGCTATACTCTAATAGGCACAGTAATGCAGCTAGCATTAAATCCATGCTAATAATAAAAAAACCAGCCGATTCGCACGAAACGCCCTATTTTCATCTATACACCTAATTTAAAATACATTTACACACCCAATATCAAATTCGTATAATCCTCGTAGGCTCTGATTGCACGTGCCGGATGCTAGAGGTTGCGGACGACTCCTTTTCGCACCTGGGGGAGAGACATCGAGGGCCCAAGGAGAAGAGATTGCCAGCTTCCGTCTGCGGGGGTGGTTGTTGCAGGTAACTTGCAGGTAGCTGACGTTCCCAAGCGCTTCCAAGGAGTGCAGTGCAAAATGACGTCCAATATACTTGTGAATCCCATGGAGAATTTGGCTAAAAGCGTTTCTAGGTAAGCCGCGAGAAGAAGGTAGGAGCTACAGAAAACTAACCTGGTGCTAAAAGTCAGCCATAAAGTAGTCGTGCATGTGACAAAGAGGTGGCCCCAAAATTCCGCCAAGGCGTTAGACGTAAGAATTCTAACATCAAACCACTAATTTAAACGTCAAAACGGGCTGTTGTGCTTCCAGATCCTTCTCCATCCGATGAAGGTAGCCAAACCAATTGGCTTTCAAAGCACTACGCCGAGGGGCACACAACTTAATTGCACGAATTCTGCAGTGGAAAAGAACGAGAAAACCAGCCGCATGTCATTCAACTCGAGTTATCAAAAACTCCCCAAAATTTCGCAAGAGGACCCACAAAAAATGCTGAAGTATGGAGTGTTCTCATTTGACAACATCTCTGCATTTTCAGACTGGAAATTTATTATCACCAGAAGAAAATAGGGTTACCTACCCAGTCAGGCATAATGTACAGGATATTTGGGGAAATAAATACGATTAGTAGAATCTAGTTAATTGTTTGAAATATTACCTGGGAAACCACCAATTAGACGTAGCAAAACGCTTACTAATAAAATACAACTGATTAATTTCCACTAATCCATGCGAAACTACAAACTAACCGTGACAACAGGACTGGCCCAAATAATAATCAACAAGGAGAGACTTAAAAATTTGTTTGTGGTGATTGGCGCAGAGAAGGTTGGAAAATGACTTCAAACGTAGATGCACTACCAAGCCTAGAAGAGAGATTTAAAGTGGTAGAAAGGTAGTTAAAAGCTCTTTGAGGGTGAAACAGTTGATGATCGTCCTTCACTCCACTTGCACTAAGCGTTCTAAGATAGTGTTAATATAAGAAATAGCGATCGAGTTAAAAATTAAAGAAGCTATGAAGTAGTTTACAATTGGATTAGCGTTATGGCATAAGAAAGCAACAAATGCTTAAGGCAAACGACAGAAATACAAGAGATAATAGAAATAATAATTACATTGAAATGAAACTGGGTAAGACCTTTTACGACATAGGAATTACTATATTAACTAGGAAAATGTAGCAGAGAAAACTTGGAAACGATTATTGGATGGCTTAAAGAGATGGTCAAAGAGAGGAGTAAAGTTAATAGATGATAGAAAGAGGTGGATAAATCTAAGGAAGACCTAGGTCCAGGACTAGCCACAAATGAGTAGTTAGTGATGATGTAATATAAATTGACTTCTTTATAAATATTCTGTTCTATATTAACGCAGTATTGTCTTAGTGGTTTCGTTTTTCATTCAGCAGCAATGTTTAAACACCATTACACAAAGTTTTGTGATTGCACAACGTGGGATCAGCTGCATTTGCAATTCCATCAAATGTATCAGCATTGAAATGTATAAAAATTGTTTATTTTCCGTCGTATATACTGTTAAGCCGTCCACTAAAAGTAAACTTACAGGAAACTTACACGCATTTATGAAGATATCTCAACTTTTTTGGAGTTGCATGCTTAACCCAAGAGTGGCTGAACTATGGACTATGGAGTTTTTTGCGGTCGCATATTTATGATTCTCAAGCTTATGTTGTCGAACTAGGGAGGTATATTAAATATTAAAAAACATTCGATCATGCTATGGCATTTATGTGTGAACAGTTACAAATCTGGCTTAGTATAGTCATATGATACTCCGATTCCAACTTATTGCTTAGAAAATGTACCACATATGACAGCCCACATTAGCAAGTCGCTCAGCTTCGCACCCTTCGCCGGTGCTCAGATATGTTCCGCGTCCAATTACAATTAACGTCCAACTTTTAAGCAGAGCTACCGTATGGTGCACAGGTAAGCTTTTAACAATCCATTACGAACTGATAATAATTATTCAGAAAGTTTCGAAAGCCAGACAGTACATTTAGAACTCGGAGACACCTCACAAAAATCACTCCATCTCCGTGACAGAAGCACATGGTAATTCCGACAAGAACTAATGATATCGGGATATGTAAATAAATATCCGCGTAACACGGAGCTGGTCCGCGGCGTGAACTGATGTTTAATGTAGCAGTTGATTTGCGATGCAGATGCGGGTCGCGGTGAAGATGCGGCTGCTCGGCGCACGAAACTTCTCGCGGTCGACCGCTCCATGTCGAATGTGGCGATGTAGGACATCCTAGGACCAGAACTCCCCCGTTTAAAACCTCCGGCTCTTGTTAGGTTCGTGTAATTGCATTTATAAGTAAGTACTCGCGGACACCATCCGCTGATTAAGCTCTATGTAAAATCACGCAGACAACGAAAGAGCCTGTGTTTGCTGAGTATACCTGGCAATTGAAGTAAAGACGAATACAATTATTGCATGAGAATTATTGCTGAGAAGAGCCCATTATCCAACATTTCATAAGATGAACTATGTTACACAGAAAATGCATACGTTTATGAAAAAGCCATTATCGTTGTTTCTGAAAGCTTAGGATTATCAACAAATTAACTAACCATTCCAGTAATTGTTATGTTAATACTTGAAAGTAACTTTATGACGTTTTCATTCATTCAACAACTTATTGAAAACCTACATACTATTTATGTCTTCAATATATGGAGAAACACTTAACTCTAAATACCCGATTGCAATTCCACAGATAATTAGCTTGAATAAAAATTAAGCTATACTCATAGGATGCAAGTAGCTTCAACGCAATTCATAATACCATATGTGGGCTCACAACATCAGCTTTTCCTAATTGACAAAGTAGATTTTTACGCGATCAGTTTAAGTCAGTCCGTCCAGAAATATGAAATCTGCGCACCCAATTAGTCTCAAATTTTGGTTGAGGATGTTTTCCGAGAGTGAATCAATATCTTCAGATATAAAAACGACTGTGGTATAATAATGATCTAAGTCAGAAGTACCGTCTTGAAAAATCATAAATAAGCGCACCTGGCTGTAGAGACGTGTTGATGAGTAGTATCATAACCAACATGGTTACACATTGATGTGTTTATGAACATGAAGTTGTGTGTCGCTATACACGGTGGGCCAAAAAAAGCGGTAGAGATTTGATAGCCTCGTAAGTCATTAATATCTTCAAATGACTATTGTATCATCGAAAACCTCAATTTTTATAGATGGAAGTGAAGCACTTTTACTACAAAGTGATAATGCTAATTCATAGTTGTGCGTTTTTAAACAATTTTTTTTAATGAAGGTACGAGTATTTAAATATTGTACCGTTTTTTTGGCCCACTATGTATACCGGGTGACAATGAGACTAGGGCCATGCTTATATCTTCTTTATTTATGAATAGATTTGGATAACATTTTATAAAAAGATACTAGACATAATTTCTGATTGGCCGATAGATATAGTCAAAATGGCTGACTTCCGGTTTTACCGAAAATGATAATAACTTTTATTTTTTAAATGGAACACCCTGTATATTTTAAGTTTTTCTGAATCTACGAGTCAAATTACATATAATAGTCTTGTCAAATTTCAATTTTTTTAATCAAAAAAATTATTTTAAAATTTTCATTTTGTACCATAGAAGGCCTTGACTTGGAAAAATCTATTCTAATTGACTCTAGCAACTCTTAATAATAGCTATTTTATCAATAAGGTCAATAACAAAGCTTTAATAAATGAATATAGTTTGCTAAACTCGTTTTTTAAGAAAAATTCACTTTTTTTAAATGGTACCTACTAAGGGCCATTTTGCCATTAGATAGAAAATGCAATTACCAATCTAACGATATGCATTATGCACTCCTTTATCTTTATCTGAAACTGAAAATTAATTAATCAGTTATTTTTTAAAATATTTTTTGTAATACCTAATAATACCTAGGCAAATTTGGCAACACTGTTGTATGTAATTTCAGCCGTAGATTCAGAAAAACACAAAATATACAGGGTATTCCATTTAAAAAATCAAAGTTGGTATAATTTCCGGAAAAACCGGAAGTCAGCCATTTTGGCTATATCTATCGGCCAATCAGAAGATATGTATAGTATCTTGGTATAAAATTTTATCCAAATCTATTCATAAATAAAGAAGATATAAGCATGGCCCGAGTCTCATTGTCACCCTCAGGGGCTAGCACATTTTGTGTTAGTACGGGCTTTGCAACCCCGAGGTACCCAAGCAGATGGCCCTCCGAAAAGGGGGTTGGGTAGGGTTAACAACCCTATACCGTAAAAACCCATTGTTGTGAAGACTCCACAACAGCCTCGGAACGATGGACTGATTAAACGGAAACGACTTTTGCGAAGGAAAACGGACCTGATTATTGGATCCTGGAACGTGCTTAGCCTGTACCGCCCTGGTGCACTGCAAAACGTCATAGAAGAAATCTCGAAATACAAAATTGATATTACCGCCCTACAGGAAATACGATGGCCTGGAAAGGATATTTTAAAAATGAAGACACATACTTTATTCTATAGCGGATCAGAACAAGCAAGACATGAGTTTGGAACGGGTTTCTTGGTGAATAACAAGGTATTAGGAAATGTTATCGACTTTATACCTGTAAATGATAGACTATGTAAACTGAAATTGAAAGGCATATACCAGAACATTGTGATGACATGTGTACATGCACCAACTGAGGACAAAGAGGATACTCAGAAAGACTCATTCTACAGTGAGCTGGAAAATGTAAACTACCAGGATAGTGGCCACAACATGAGGATAATCCTTGGCGACTTTAACGCTAAAGTAGGCAAACAAGATCACACAAACAATGTTGCAGTTGGACAGCATAGCTTACACGACGACAGCAACGACAACGGATATAGAATGATTGATTTTGCCATCGCAAATGATATGATAATTGGTGGAACCATATTCCCGCATAAAAGCATTCATAAGGCGACTTGGACGTCACCAGACCAAAATACCACTAACCAGATTGACCATATCCTTATTGACAGAAGACATGCAACCAGCCTTATGGATACAAGAAACCAAAGAGGAGCAGACTGCGACTCGGATCATTTCCTAATAAAAGCCAAAATCAGACACAAGATCTCCAGGATATATACGAGTAAAGGCGAAAAACAAATCAAGTGGGATACCGATAAATTAAAAATAGAAGAGTATCAAAACAAATATAAGACCTCGATGGCCACGAAATTAGAAGAAAAATTACGAGAGCTTAATGAAAGTACGGAAATAGAAACAAAATGGGAAATTATAAGAACAATAATCACTGAATCGGCCCAAGAAAGTATAGGTAAACCAACAGAGCGGAGAAAAAACACATGGTTTGATGAGGAATGTAGGAAAGCGGTAGAAAATCGAAAAAAAAACGCGAGCAGAAGCTTTACAAACAAATACACGAAGCAAGACAGCTAAATACAGGGAAGAAAGAAACAAGACCAGTAAGTTACTAAGAAACAAGAAGAGGAAATTTATGCAAACCAAAGTACAAGAAATTGAGAACTACTATCATGAAAACCAAACAAGAAGCATGTATAAAGTCACCAACGAACTAAGAAAAGGTTTCAAACCACGCAATAATCTATGTAAAAATAAAGAAGGCGCACTCCTATGTAATAACCAAGACATACTAGAAAGATGGGCCCAACACTTTAATGACTTACTAAATGGAGAAAACAACGATCAACATATAATAGAGGAAGGTAATGCAGACATGGAAGGGGAAGTATATCGAGAGGAAGAGGAAGAACCAATAGAAAATCCAACTTTTGAAGAAGTAGAAAACGCTATTAAAAAAATGAAGACCAATAAATCCCCAGGCACAGATGGCATACCAGCCGAACTGCTACATCACGCTACCAAAGACCTTATAAGAGCAATACATGTATTGATCACTGAAATATGGAAAACAGAAGTACTACCGGATGAATGGAAATGCGGAATCTTATGTCCCATTCATAAGAAAGGCGACAAACTCGACTGTAAAAACTATAGGGGTATCTGTTTATTAAACGTCACATACAAAGTATTCACACAAATTATAAATGCACGACTAAACCCCCTAGCAGAACAACTAATTGGCCAATACCAGGCAGGCTTTAGGAAAGGAAGATCAACTATAGACCAAATCTACACACTTAGATTAATTCTAGAAAAGTGCTGGGAGTTCAATATAGACATCACACAACTATATGTTGACTTCAAACAAGCATATGATAGCCTCCGTCACTCTGAAATTTGGAAAACTTTAGATCAGTTTAAAATTCCCAATAAATACAAACGTTTAATAAAAGCTACAGTGACAGGAATGAGGTGCAAATGCAAAATTGGAAATAAAGTATCCGAAGAATTCCAAGTCAAACGAGGGCTAAAACAAGGGGACGTGCTGTCACCCACACTGTTCAATCTAGTGTTGGAAAGAATAATAAGAGCATCAAATGTAAACCCAGATGGCACAATATTTACAAAACGAAACCAAATATTAGCGTTCGCAGACGATGTAGCCATCTTAGGAAGAAGACGAGAGGATATACAGGAAATATATAATGAAATAGAACCTACTGGCCGCCTCTGTGGTCTCAAAATTAATGAAAATAAAACTAAACTCATATCAACGCAACGTGGATTACAACAGCACGATGCAGCGAGGGGAATCATAGGAGACCACAATTTTGAAATGGTACAGGAGTTTAAGTATCTTGGAACTATAATTACTGAAAATAACGATATGAGTAAGGAAATTAAAGCTCGAATTACGGCTGGAAACCGCTGCTTCTATGGCCTGAAACATATTATAAAATCAAGGTATGTAACAAGAAACTGTAAATTGCAATTATATAGATCCTTAATCAGACCAGTGGTATGCTACGGATGCGAAAGTTGGACTTTGACGAAGAAAAATGAAGAACTTCTAAACAGATTCGAAAGAAAGGTATTACGATCAATTTTTGGACCAGTCTTCGATAGAGATTTAAACTCTTGGCGAACAAGAATGAACCACGAACTGAAAAATATGTACAGCGATCAAGATCTAGCTGGATGGATAAAAAAGCAGAGAATTAGATGGCTAGGTCACGTATGGAGAATGCCAGAAACAAGAACAACCAGAAGGGTTTTAGTTAATAACCCAGAAGGACGGCGTTTAAGAGGGCGGCCGCGTGCCAGATGGAAAGACAATGTAACTAGTGACATAAAGCAACTGCAAGTCGGAAACTGGCCAGCCCTTGCATTAGATCGAGATAGATGGAAGGCCGTTGTGGACAAGGCCAAGGTTCTACAAGGACCATAGAGCTGTGTGTGTGTGTGTGTGTGAGTCTCATTGTCACCCGGTATATTATATAATGATTGCATCGCGTGTTTAAAAGATAACTCATTCGCAGCATGCCATGATCAAATTGAAGTTTGCCGTAACTTGGTACATAGCTACCCATTGTAGCAAATGAACTACCATCAGCAGCGGCGCAGGAACTACTGTAATTATGGGGGGGCAAAACATTTTTTTGAATGTTTTAACATAACTAAGCTTTATGTTCGGCTGTTCCATAAACACTTTATTATAGTATTATATAGCGTCCATAAAGTGCCACTTTAGTCCATACAGGAAAGTAAAACGGCCGCCTGTCAATGTTATTATCAAAATAAATGTCATTTTATTCAAATCAGGAGAGAAGATTATATTAACTGAAAACTTTACGAATAATAAAAAGAAATTCATCTTTAATACCTTATGGTAATAGGTAGTTACTCTTGATATTATAATTAACCTAGAAGTACCACACTTCGAAACTATCAAATGTTTCAATAGAAACTTAAATTTTCTAATGTGTCTAATATAAATGATAATTGTAGATAAAAGGAAATATTCTACAGTGCAGTCGAACGTAAAGCTTTGCATGCAGCTCCTACATAATCAGACCTTATTTGACTCGTCTTCCTTATCGCTACGCTACGCTCGCTCTCCATAAAATTTATTCGTCCAATAAAGTCCTACATTATGTACTTGGTACTTAAATAACTATAATAGCTGCAATTAAGCTAAAATGCTAAGACGATACTTTGCATGCAGATTATATGTATACCTGGAAAAAACCGAGAAAATTTCAGAGAAACATATGCAGGGTGAGCACCTTAAAAAAATAAAATGTTGTATATTTTTGCTTTAGCTGAAAAATAGATAAAAGTAATCATATTTAGCATAGCTCAGGCTTTTATCATTGTCAAAAATGAGACGTAACAGATATAGGATAAACATGACAAGTTGGACAGAATAGTATGGTGTCTTTATAACGCAGCAGAAAATCGCACAATTCGAGTACGGCTGTAGCTCACTTGTGCAAGCAGGGACTCAAGCGGCAGACTAGAAACTAGCTCAAAATATTCGCCTGAGAGTGCGGAATTCGAATCCCAGCGGATTACATTTTTTTTAATTGATGTAAATCACATTTCTTTGCAAATTGATGAATTCAAGCAAGGCAAGTTCCGTGTAACCCCCTTTACAATTTTTTTCACATAGAAATGCAATCTAAGGAAACCATTGACAACAAGCATTGCCATCACATTGCATTGTGCTGGTACATACACTTCTGGTTATTATTTTTGCAATGAGAGATTAGGTTCTATGTTTACTGGTTGACACCGTAGTTATTTTTAAATTGTAGTTCTGGCTAATATAAAACTGTCCTTGTGCAATACCTACATAACTAGTTCAAACCAAATCAGAAGATCACATCAAGTTTATAATAACCAAAGCTACATTTAAAATAATAAATTGCCCTCTCGACATGAAACCTACCCTCACCACAAAAATAATAAGAAGTTTATGTACCAAGACAATGCAGTCTAGTGACAATGCTTGTTGTCAATGATTTCCCTACAATTTTTGTATTTTCATTTCCATATGAAAGACAAATGGACTACGAGTATATCGAATTCTCCCCTGTTGACCTAAAAATCACGACGTGTTTAACCAATTCTTCGTGTTTTATTTCTGCACCTTATACAATAGAACAACATCTCGTATGTATGGATTAATGTGAAAACCAATGTACAAATTTTTAAAAACATCATAGAATACATCAGGGGGGCAAATTATACTATTTGCCCCCCTGATATATTCTATGAAAGGGCAATCGCCCCCCTCGCCCCCCCTGTTCCTGCGCCCCTGACCATCAGTCAGCGAGAACTAAATTACATCTTGATCTTGAACTATTTTCTTAAAAATATACAAAAAATCTTATAAAAAAATTTTTATTGACTGTTATGATTAATACCACGTGTTGAAAAAGAAATTACATAATGGTTGGTCATGGAAAAGTAATGTCAGCAGCAAGCTTTAGAATTTGCAGTCGCGATTTCAGTTTATAATTTTTAGGTTAGGTCTACCGCTGACATGTAATAAGTAATTAAATTCCTTAAATCATTTATATTCTGATTAGTACTAAATTCAATGAGTTAACTGTGGTTGTGTGAGCCGATTAAGTACCCATCGAGTTATGTTTAGACACAGCCATTCTTAGTGCAAGCCCTAGTTGTGAGCAGTAGTGTTGATGGAGGTTAAGTTGCATTGTAAATAAACCAATTTTTGAAGAAATTTGCTCTTTTATTTCAATTTAGACTATAACAATAGCAACTAAATTATTACTAAACTGTTAAACAGATCATAACAAGTAGGTAATCATTAAAATTGGAAATTATAGTTTTTTTAATTTCACAGATACAGAAAATAACTAAAAACTAATCAAGCTGTTCAAAATGGTTCCCGTTTTCTTAAAGGCACAAATTTACTCGCATTTTCATACTATTAAAAGCATTTATAAGCATTTGAGCAATTATTTTGGCACACTGTATTGCAGTTCCTCGATATTATTGATAGGGGTCTTATATAGGTACATTATTTTTCAGATAAGGAAATCTAAAGTAATCTAAAATAGTCAAGTATGGTGATCTTGGTGGAAATTCTGGATTTGAAAGTAAACTAATTATTTGATCGTCCAAAAATTCGCGAAGGTGATTAATGGTCTCTTCAACAGTGTGGGCAGCAGCGCCGTCCTGTTGGAAGTAGCCTTGCTGGAGCTCATCCTCATGAAGCTGAATAATATATTCATTTATGATATTTCCGTATCTCTGAGCAGTAACAGTTTCGTGGAAAAATATGAGTCCAATAATACATCTTCGGGGCACAGCATTCCAAGTAGCAACTTTTAACTGATGAAGAGGAGTTTTACGAAAAGAGTGATGATTTTCAGCACTCCACATCCTCATATTGTTTGAATTAATATAGCCAGATAAATAAAAGTATGCCTCATTAGTAAAGAAAGTTTTCTCAAAACGTATCATCGTTATTTCCTAAATTATTAATAAACAATTTATAGAATTCCACTCTAACGAGAGGATCGTTTGGCAGCCGTTCCTGATACACTTGCAACCGGTGAGGAAAATAAAGCAAATTGCTTCTTAATATTCTATGAGATGCTGTATATATAAAACATTTAATTGCTGTCCTAAATGGCGAACAGATACGTGTGGTTGTTCTTGTACCATTTGTCTCGCATTATTGACTACTTCTTTAGTGCGTATTTTTGGTCGACCACTATCTTGCTTCCGGTTTACACTTCCAATTTTGCGGAAGTTATGGGCCATTCTTGATAAAGCATCACTAAATACTTTATATTGTATAACTGCCGCGGGAAACTCCTCATTAAATTCCCTAAAGGCTTCTTCAATATAATAAATGCAACTTTCATTGACTTTTCCTCTATTCCGAAAGTAACTTTCCAACAAAAACACTCGTTATTGTGTAAATGCCATCATATTTCCCTTTTTGTTTGATGCAAGTAAACTTTTGCCTGCCACAGTGACAGATATTTTCATAAACAAAATACAGTCTGACATTGACCTACAGATTTAAGTTAAGACATGACTAGATTTTCTATCTTTCTTTCCAAGGCCTACCCTAAATGAGTTTTTTTGGAATAAACGATAGTATTAAGTTAGTTATTTGGTAGCTTCGGACATAATAGCATCCTAGTACTGGTCGGCAAATAAGTCTATTTCATTATTTACTATACGTTTGTGTTAGGATTGAATAAACTATTTTGTGCAATAAGCACATTTATTTCTACAAGTAGGGGCAGCACACTGGCGTAAAACAGCTATCGAACCAATTTCTTTTTCGTAAGTGAAATTTGGAAGAATGGCGTTCAGTGATTTATATGATTCCCATTTTCTGGGAGTGCAAAACTGTTTGAAATTTACTCTAAAGAGCAAAGTATTATGGCATAATTTGTAAATCTCTACAAGTGGGATGAGCGAGAACTCCAAATTTGAATGAGTAAGTGTTGATCAGCACTGTTTAAGGCGCTCAATGGAGTACGCTCCAATATTATGGCATTATTTGGAACTATGGCTGACTATCAATGATACTCTGAGCACACACGCCAATGACATACTAAAAATACCGTCAAAGAAGGAAATGGTTTACAAAGATAAGGAACGTCTTTTCTCAAGAACAACACTCGTCTACATACAGCACGGTGAATACTTGACATTATTTGAAAAACTAGACTGGAGAGATGCCTTCCTCTAGACTTCCAGATTTTTACTTCCTTCGTCTTTCAGAAGTATTGTAATTGCAAAAAATCATCTTTCGAGATTTCTTCAGATCTTCACATTTCAAAGTCTGCAATACGAAAAACAGGTTTTCTCAATTCCGTCGGTCTGTTGGCGATATAACTCAAAAACTATTTGTTGGAGGTAGATGATACCGTGCATGCAGATTATATCTCGACCTGGCATGGAACCGATACAATTTTGGTTAAATATATACAGGGTGGGAACCCTTAAAAATTATAACGTTTCCTATTTTTGCTTTACTTGAAGAATAGCTGAAAGTATTAATTGGCACTTAGCTCTCAGGCTTTACCCTTGACCAAAATGGGACCCAGCATAATATACAGGGCAATTATTGTAAAAAGAAACAATTGTGGGCAGGGGTAAGTTGTTGGATGTAATGCAATCCCTGCGCGGCGATATTAGGCACAACTCCGTGGTAAGATGCCTTCGAATCCCATCTGCAATACCTTTTTATTTGCAAATTGATGTAATTTGTATTACCAAGTGTTTCCTCTTATTGTTTTGGTATTATTAGAAACGTTAAGATATTTTTACTTCTGGTTGCCTTTGATTTTTCAAAATATTTAGTGTCCCAACTTCCACTTGCGTGGAAAGTTTTGAGTAAAAATCTTTACAGATTTTAAGGCATGCATGGAGTAGGTGTGATGCGAAAACCAATGTGCAGATTTGACAGATACATCAGGATAAATATTTATTATCTATTAGAATAACACGGGTAGCGAGTAGAATCTCCTTTGCGATTCTGGTCGAGGGTAGGTCTACTTCAGGGATAGCCGCCTTGCTCACGTGAGCACTTGATTCCACCTCACATTAATATACCATCCAACCGCATTCCCACTCAACCCTAGAAGTTTGTCCTTCTCGTATCCCACTATACTGCTTGGCTAAAAATCCCAGTAAAATATAGAACTGAACCAATGTTAAACCTAACGGAATTGTAGTTTAAGTGGATAAGTCAGTTTAAGAAACTCAGTTTCTAGTATTCTGAGGGAGGCAAAAATTCGCGAAAATTAACTCTAATTGAGAGAAACCAAAATATGGCAACTACAAGTGTGACAAAATCAAAACGTAAATATAAGAGTAAATTACATATATGCACATTATAAGTCCATGCTGAAAAACAAAAACTTTACGAGCTATAAAAATACTTGGTTGAGATAGCTGCAATTGCACCGTACCTATGAAACAAACAACCCACTGGACCAAACGTTGCTATAAAACCAGAGACTACACTTGCCTTACCTGTGATTTGAAAGCTTACATCAGAAAAGTACGATGCTTAAAGGCGTGGAATACCACAAGCAGATCTTATATTAATTACGAGAATATGCTTTGTACTAATCTAGGATGTGCCTCAATGGTTAAAACAAATTCCTTCTCAGGGTTCAATAAAAATTAAACACATTTTTGGACTTTTACTACTCAGGCAACAATATATCTTTCACTTCGTGGCTGCCTAGGAGTCTTTATGAGTTCAAAGAATATTACTTCTTATGTTATAGTAAAATTTCGGTGTTAAATTGTGTTGTACAGTTACGGCAAAAAACTGGGACAGTTCTGCATTAGCAGTTATTCTGGCTTTATCAATAATATTAGCTTGTGGCATTTTTAAGAAGAAAACTGCATCGTTGAC
>CALNHX010012022.1:0-27990 GCA_940337035.1 Agriotes lineatus
AATGTAAATATAGCGATCTAACCTCACTATTTCGAATAGCAAATTCCTTATTCCTTAACAATTATTAGTGATTACGTAATTAAAGCGTGGCCTAGGTGATAGCAATAGCAGTAAGTAAATGCCGGAACTGCACAAACAAGCGACGCCACTTGGAAATCGCTAAATTCAATCCTTTAGGATAAACTTTCCTGACCTTTCTGTTGCTTTTGCTATGGAAACAAGTGCTTAACTCGAGCCCCCAGCAAGTTCAACGATTTAGGCCATTTTTTCTCCGTTGGCCAGCAGATACAAGCCGCCGATGCTTTGCAGAATGACTCCTGTTGCTCGACCGTTCCGAAAACGCCTCCAATTCAGCCGTTGTCTCACACCTAGGGCTCCAACTGCTTCCCACAAAGATTGCTGTTTACTTCTTGCTCACGGGGCTCCAATTACATTGCTCGAATCTTGTACACAGCCACTGAAAAACCAGCTACCACCCGATACACAAATTACACATTTTTATTAACCTCTTCAGAGGTGCTACGAATTAACGCAACCTACTACAGCGTACCCAAAAGATACAGAATTAATTTCAAGGACACTGAATTGGGAAAAGGGTATTTATTCACGTATTAATAAATATTTATTTGGGAAGTCAAAATTAACACCACTTCACAGCTTGGCTTCCTTTCCCCAATTGTTTTTCTTCGATATTACATTGTTTTACATTATTTCTAAACCTGCTCTGATTACATTTTGTTGTTTAAATCAAGGCTAACACTATTCTTAATACTGTTTTACAAATTATTATCAAAGCAATGCTACTTTGTACAATTTGCGAATATTAAACTAACACACTTCTGGAACATTTTATAAAACATTATATGACATGCTTAAAATGTGATTAACTGCTATTATAATCATAAAGGCTTAACGTGTCCCGTATCGTTATGTTCAAATTTTGGGAGCGTACACTAGGTTGAATTCTGAGAGTAAAAAACAAAAAAGTGGTACGTCGATTTTCATTTGTTTCGGAGTAATACCTAAGAAGTGCACATTTTATTTATGGGTACTGTAAAGTCAATGTCAATGTCATATTTATTCATGTTTGTATATTTACATACCAAGTGTTAAAGGGTTTGTGTTTCATTAAGGCTAAACTGGTTATTTAAAATGCCTCACCGTTTTTATACTAAAGAGTATGCAGATATTCATTTTATTTATGGGTATTATAACGACAGTGCACCCCAAGCAGTAGATGAATATCGAAATCGATTTCCAAATAGATGCTCGCCACATTACAGAACATTTATGGAGTTACACAGGCAATTTTGTGAATATATTTTCTACAGAAGATTGAATTTAACAGTGGATTTTGATGAGCAAGTATTAGATGCTGTTAGAAGTGATCCGACTACCAGTGTATTCAAATTAGTAGGCAAGTTGGATCCCTATCATTTACGAAAGGGACAAGGTTTGCTTGAGCAGGATCATCATTCCTGTCTTGTTTATTCTTCCTGACTCTCAAGGCAATCACGGCGCATTTTAATTTCTTTAAAAAAGTTCTTTGGGCAGATGAAGCTACGTTCACGAGAAGTGATGTCATAAATTTCAGAAATCTGCATCGGTGGGAATCAGAGAATCCCCAGGCACTACGCACGTCGAAATTTTAGCAGGAGTTTGGGCTGCCTCAATAGATTATTTGTTTGTTCGACCTTACGTTCTTCCTGCAAGAAAGATGCGGAAAATTACCTATAGTTTCTCACTGAAGAACTGCCACTACTTCTGGAAGATGTACCGTTAATGATATGAAAAGACATGTGGTTTCAAATAGATGGTGCACCACCACATTCGGAATTGTTGGATTGGTTGCGTGGCCCGGTTGCACGACCAGATAGATCCCCGGATCATAATCCCCTTGATTTTTATTTCTGCGGTTAGGTGAAAGACAAAGTGTACGCACAAGTTTCAAACAGCCGAGAAGAATTATTTGAGCGCATTCAGCAGGCTGCCCAAGAAAGACGTGAAAACAAGCACGAAATAAGAGGTTGTAGGTAGGCAGCGAGAGGACATTTTGAAAATATCAATAATTGAACATTTATAAGTTATTGAGTATATGAATTTATTTTGTTTGTGTTACTCTTAAAAAAATGTCATGAGACCTGTATCTGTATAACTTTTGTGTTTTTTGCTCTCGGAATAGAACCTGGTTTACGCTCCCGAAATTTGAACATAACGCTAAGGGCCACCTTGTATATTAAACTAACTCCATTTCTTCTAGTGTACTGGAGGATAATATGAGGGTGATTCATCACTTATAGTTTTTAATATAACAGCAAAGGTCTTATTCATGTTAACATAGAATTTCGGCTTAGACGGCGAAGTCTTTCTGGATAAACACCCAGCATTCTCTGGTTTAATGTGCCTTGCACCTTCCGAACTCGAGTACCAAACAACAAGAGCCACCGAAAAGCATCACCACTGCTTGGATCCTTACTCGAGTTGGCAAGGTGTAAGGCACATTAAGCCAGAGAATGTTGGGTGTTTATCCACAAAGACTACGCGGTCTAAGCAGAAACTCTATGTTAACTAGAATAATTCGAGTAATTGCGAAAGCCTCAAACAGCAAAAGTTTTGCAATAATAAAACTATTTTATAACTTGCAATCGCCAAAAGCTTCTATTCATCTGATGTAATGACAGCCAAACATTCAAAAGCTTTGAAAATGTTCTTTTATTGGATCAAAACTTTCGACTTCACAGATTTTAGAGTTGGCATAGCAGCTGCCTGTGATAGTCTTTCCGCGATAATTGAATTTGACCTGAGATGGCAATACTCAATACTGCCAACCGTTTCTGACGTGAATATTCTCGGAACTTGTCTCCCGACTTTTTAATACAAAACATCATTTAAATATTTTTATACTGCCTAACAAAAAATACGATTTGTGTAGTGACACTGTACTTAATGTAAAGCGAATTTTAACTAATTGCTAACTTTTGTAATGTAAAATTCTGTTATTAAATAGTTGAAGATAGTCTGGACTGTAATAGTACAGTATAAAATTCCAAATCTAGAAATTTATATTGTATCCAAATTTTAACCCACATAACATGTACAATTCACAGCAAGAGAAAGCAGAAGATTTTGCAATGACTACCAGATGGAGTTATACAGCATCTACCAAAATTTGCACACCATATGGAATTTTTTTTAACAATTAATTTAGGAGAAATCCAGGTAAAGCCATCGTAGTTGTGAGAATAGACTAGAAAAGTGACAAGCAATTCATATAATTAGCTATTATCAAGATGCTTCTGGCACTACTATCTGCCATGTTGTTAATATCTCCCCTTCAATTATTACATATATTAAATCTTCTAGTATATGTGGTAATTTTACTGAAAATTCAAAATAAAAATTACTTATTTGTCAATTAAAGCTAGTATTTTTCTATAACTTTTTTACGTTCGTTTTATAAAATTTGATTTAAAATTCGAAACTTCCACATTTATCCTTGGTTGGGGAAAAATAATATTAACTGATAAAACTCAATAGCGAAAAATAAAATAAGCTTCGAATCATGCTTGTCACTTTCTTTCGTCAATTTGTAGACACTTTAGTTAAACAAGTGATCACTGTTTAAATTTCAAAGCCCTCCCATCCCGTTTATTTTAAAATTAATATTTACCTATTTCAATTTCTTCAAAAAAGAAATTGGCAGAACCTTTGCATGCCAATCCAATCAAAAATATTAATAGTTTTAATTAAAATATAACTTTTTCCTAGTTTTTTAGTTATAAATATAACAATCGATGTTTAGTAGAAGTCTCAATAAAACTTTTGCTTGGAATGCCATTTAGCCTCTAGCCAATCATCTGTTATTTTCTTACTGGAGTTTTCCAAGAATAAACAAGCTGTGTTTGAACACACTTTATATTATTTTGCGACTTCTTTTTATTTAGTCGACTAAATTAGAATTAGGGGCAATTGCAGACATTGTGGATGTTTAGAAAATTGTAATATATGAATTCAGCGTTAACGTAGAAAATATGATTTGAACCTGTGCAATCGTTGGATCATTGGATGCCTAGAACAACCAAGAGAAGTGTCGACAGACCACAAAAGCAATGGCTCAAATGATGTCAAACTATATGCAGGGAAGAGATTATATGAAACAGCACAAAACAGACAAGAAAATTTGAGGTAAGCTTATGTCCAACAGTGGACGACGGCTGAGAATGATGATGATGATGAATCGTTGGATCAAAAGACCTCAATATAAAGTAAATATAACAATTTTTACACCATTTTGGTGGCGCAATGAGTAGAGCGTCAGGCCCTGTAATAAGAAAATTCTTGGTTTAAATGGGCTCGTAGACGCAGTTCCTAAGTGACTTGATTCACTCTCCACTAAAAATTTTGCATCAATTACATTTTAAAACTAGTTATGGCCATACAGAAAGAAATATATCAGCAATATATGTGGTTGTAACAATTGTCGCGGTGTGATAATGAAGCTTGCTTTGGAAAGGAGATAATTTATTTTTCGTAAGCAATCACAGATGAGTGCAATTAAATAACAATTTATAGCACTAGGTTTTTACTTTTTATAGCGTTGTTAATTGTTTATTGATATAAACGGACACGATTTCTTTGTATAGGAAGTAACAGCTGTTTACCATTATGAAAATGAAGATTAGTATTTCGGTAGCTCCATACAGATTATGTAGTCATGCTAAAAATGATTCCATATGGCAGTTTTAACTACGGTTACTAATTGGTGAAATAATTGTAGGTTTTACGTGTTTTAGTTTGTTAATTGTTAGTGAAAATGGGTGCTTCTTAAAGACAATAACTTTATTCTTTTCCAAAACTTTCCCTCTTAGCCATAATACAATCTTTTTTCAACATGAGTTAGAATCAGGCTGTGACTAATATTTGTTAGAGTGTACTAACCTATTCACTAACGTCACTTTTGACAGCTATTTAAACACTGCAAACGTTATTACAAGGTTTTGTAAGATATACCTTTAAAAGTACAAAAAAGCTAGGAGAAGGAACTAAGTAAGCGATTCATTGTTGCTTTCGTAAGTTTAATGACTCATTTTGAAACTAATTTAGTTCAACATCAAAACCTGTGTTTTAACTAAATTTCTGTATACACTCTTACAAAAATGTATGGTTCTTGCCTGCTTTGGGTCATGTCGACTAAAGGTTTGTTCATTCTTTGAAACAACTTCTCGATACAGACCAAGAATTCCGTTTGGAAGTTTATCAATTTTTTGTAATATTTGGAAACAAAAAAAAATCGAAATACGATCTGGACTATCTGGAGGACCCCAGATTCGAGTAAGAAATTTAAATATTTTCGGGGATCACTACACAATTTTTCATGAAGAAAGCCAACTTCTGTATACAGTGCGTTAAAAACGTTATCAAATTGCCTTGTGTTAAGCAACTTCAGCTTTTACATAAAAACTATTTTCAAAAATAATAATAAAACGAATAAATGTCAACTTTTATTGCATTATAACATGAAAACCACCTTCTTGGTGATATGTTAAAACTCCACGTTTCATTGAATTCATTGAATTTTCTAACAAATTAGGATTATTAGTAATATCAACGAACTTTTGCCGTATTAGCTGCTTCAGTTCACCTAAATTGTTTATGGGGTTTAAAGAAATTGAATTTTTAATCAAGACCAATGTTTCTACTGTATAGTGAGGAGTTGCATCTTGCTGAAAAGGAGGGCTTCCCTGTAATTCATCACCTTAAAGTTCTTCAAAAAATGGATGTAACATTTCTTCACAATATCTTAACGCATTTAGAGTACCTTAAAATTATTAAATATTTAAGTTTGGCAGACATATGGAAATATTCAGCACTCCAAGTTCTTATATTTTCAAAGTTTACGTATCCCAAAAGATAAAACCAACATTTATCAGTAACACAGATCTTCATTAGGGTGTCGTCTTCATTATTTAATGTGTTTAAAAACCATCCACAAAATTCTAATCTTTACGGTGGATTGACGTCTAACAATTGGTGAACTGCAATCTTCTAAACTCAAAGAACAAACAAACATCGCAAAACTGTGAACAAATAGGCTTAGGAACTTTATAATAAACTTCAAAAAATTAAACATTAGCGAAAAATTAGTAAAGCATTCGACCTCCATGAGCTTAGATGACGGCCTGGAATTTTCGCGGCATACTTTCAATCAATTTTCTTGCGGTATGTTGGTGCATTCTTCCAAAGGAACTACCATGAGCTGTTGAACACTTTCTGCAGCTACAACTCATCCTATAAGTGCGATTCGATTAACGTCTGGGCTAAGAATGACCTAATCCATCACATAGACTTGATGTTCTTCCATCAACCTTCTTGTCTGAGCTGCTACATGTAGCTTGGCATTATCTTGTTGGATCAGAAATTCAAGACCTATACGGGTTGAGGTAGGCATCGCATAGTTTGCAAGAACGTTCTCGATCTATCAGGCAGCATTCATTCCTCCAGGTACAGCAAGGTGGTCTGTACAAGTGTTAAAAGTGATACCTTCCCAGTGCCCACAGCACATCAGATTATCCTCCAAACTACTTTATGATAACGTTCATCTCTATGTGCCCAAAACTCGGAGACCACCATCACAACCTATCAAGCTAAATCTTGACACATCACTGAAAATCATGGGTGACCACTGATTCTTCCACAATCTGCACGTTGTTGAGCAAACGCCAGTCGGCCTCTTCTGTGATTCTGAGTCAGTCATGGTTTTTCCAACAGATAAAACCACGATTCATCAGTAAAAAAATTCGTCCTTAGAGTATCGTCATCATTATTTAATGTGTTTACAAACCTTTCACAAAATTCAATCTTTACGTTGGATCGACGTCTAACAATTGGTGAATTGCAGTAACTCGGTATGGATAAGCAAATCCTTTCTTAACATTGCATGGCATGTTTCTGCTGAAAGTTCCATTTGCTGTGAGAATTTTCGAATGGGTGTTTTAGGTCTATCTTGCATAATCTCTCTAGCATGATCAATATTTTGTTGACTTCTCTTTCTGGCCGACAGTCTTGGGTGGCAGAAGTCCAAAGGCTATCGAGTTTATGTCCATTTCTAAAATATGCTTCAATCATAAACACTTGTTGTTCAGTAGTAAAAACCATTTTTTCAGTAATTAGTTCTGAAAATCAACTCTTTTACACAGAATAATTTACATACGAGGATGATTTGACGGGACATGCGACTCGACTACTAGTGCCCTCTAGCGGTAAAAATTAACATCATTTTCGAGTTCCGCCATCTTTTTTACGCTGACAATTGAAGTTTAGTTGATCTGCGGCGTTCAGTTAAGAAATTGCAACGGTTTAAAGACGACGCTTAAATGGAAAATCCTAAGATGGATAAAAACGCTATTCGTGGTGCGATTCAATATTTGTTTTTTAAGAAGCTAAACACGACTGAAATTTTGGGCGATATGCAGCAAACATTGGGTGACAATGCCTCTTCGAAAGCAACGATTTGTCGCTGGGTTGCACGATGTAAACGTGGTGATTTGAGCATTGAAGATGATGAACGACCAGGACCATCAAAAACGGTAACAACCCCGGAATCAGTCGATCAAGTGCATGATATTGTTTTGAAGGATCGAAGAATAAACATTAACGAGATAGCTAGGATCGTAGGCATATCAACTGAGCGCATACATCATATTTTGCACGTAGAATTGCTCATGTCTAAGCTGTCAGCAAGATGGGTGCCGCGCTTGCTGAATGTTGATCAAAAACGAGGGTGCGAACATCAAGCTACAATTTGAAGCTGTTTAACAAAAATCAGGTTGATTTTCTGCACCGCTTTGTTACGGTCGATGAAGCTTGGATTCATCACTACATTCCCGAATCAAAACGCCAATCTCAACATTGTAAACATCATGGCATTATGCTGCACTTTTGGACCAACTAAAAGCAGCAATTGCTGAAAAAAGACACGGAATGGTTCGAAAAAAGGTGCTCTTTTGTCATGATAATGCTCCTTCCCATTCCAGTCGCATTGTTCGTGAGAAATTGGATCAACTACGCTGCCAGGTTATCCCCCACCCACCTTACTCGCCAGATCTTGCTCCGAGTGGACATGATACCAGCTACAGCCTATACATTTCATGAGTTTATTTATTTATTTATTTTATTTATTTATTTCTTTAATTCGCACTCAGCCAACAGCCGTTAGGCCAATTATAGGCGTCGCTGTACATTTTATGGAGACTTCCAACCCCACTAACGACTGTCATGATGTTATTATGACATCCGAGACCAACTATTTCCGTGGCTGCCGTACCACGAGGCGTTGCGAGCAGGAGCCGTGGAACCCATCCAGGTTCTGACCAAAAAGAGCGTTGCTTAATTCTACTGATCGAACGTGGACGCTTGTTCAAGCTACACCACCCGGGACCCGATATAATAATGTGTCTCGTTTCTAAGATGTAGAAGGTTAAAATTCTTTGTTTTTGCATTTGAAAAATGTTATACTGAGCATTAATCGAAAATACTTCACAAGATTCTCTGGCATGCAACCGATAACATTTCGGTAAAATATACAGGGTAAACACCTTAAAAAATTCTACCTATTTCTGCTTTAATTCCAGAACTACTACTTAAAAATGAAGGTAATATTTTGCACATAGCTCAGGTTTAACCCTTCTCGAAAAAAAAAACACATTTTGGAGCCAACATATACAAGGTGAGTACCTTAAAAATTAAATGTTGTTTATTTTTGCTCCATCTAGGGAATAGCTAAAAGTAGTAATTTTCATATAGCTCAGGCTTTACCCGTGGCGAATATGGAACCCAACAGATACAGGATAAATGTTGTAAGAGACAAGAGCTGGCAACGAATAAGTGCATGGCAGCGTACCATAAATGGTCTGGCTGTTGCCTAGCGTTGAACTCGCATTCGCAGATGCTGAAGTTCGAATATCACCGCCGGTAACGTTTTTTTATTAGAAAGTTTATATAATTTGCATTACCAAGTGTTTTATTTGATTGTTTCAGTATTACTAAGAATGTTAAGATATTTTTAACCCTAGGCCCCTTTGATTTGTCAAAATTGCTTAGTGTCACAACGTTCAATTGCGAGGGCAGTTCTGAATAAAACCCATTACAGATTCTTTTTATTTGCACTTAATTAGAAAGAACCACCATAACAACTGCTTGAGGCTGTCCTTAAGGAGGGATCTTATCACCTCTTCTACGGTGAGTTGTGGTTGGTTATCTACTCAACATGCTCATACAACACGGCTTTGAAATACAGGGATGCGAAGCAAGCCTAGGAGTAGTAAGACGTGGAAAACTTGACACAGTTGTATTGCTTCATATACAGATAGCTCTTGACACCATTCACAACTCGTGTCGAGAGCAAAGATTAAGCTTAAATCCAAAAAAAAACGATCATTCTCACCATCAGTGGATGAAGAAAGCTAAACCTAAATCTCCTACGCTAGAATGGTCAACCAATAACTTACAAGGTAGTTAAAATACTTTGGAATTACACTAGACCAGAAGTTGACGTGGAACTCACATATTGTGAAACTACAAAGAAAATCAATATTTGCAACTCCAGCATGTCGTAGGCTTATAGGAGAAACTGTAGCTTAAAACTATAAATAATGATTTATTGGCCATATGTGGCTATAATAGAACCATCAATTGTTTGGTAGCCAAAAGAAACAAATTAATATTCGAAAATAACGGGTGCGATTAGCCCAACTGCAGCAATGGAGGTTATGCTAGAACTAATGCCCGTACACCTTCAGGTGCAAAAGGAGGCAACGTCGCATATGCTCACGTAAAACCAATGACTCACGCCGTATAATATTTTATGCCAATAGAATACAACTTTGAACAAGTTTTTAGAGTGATGATCTCAGATCAAAAGGTATGTTCCTCAGGAGACCTCTTCTCTAAGAAAGGATGAGTGCACAGTACACAGATGGTTCAAATATGGAGGCAAAGGGGACCGCAGCAGGTATCTATGGTTCTGGTTACCCTATCTCCGAACAACTACTTAGGTGTTAAAAGTATCATATTCGAAGTTGCGGTTTATGCTATAAACCTCTGCACCAAAATAAACTTTAAAAAGAGATACAGCGGTGCAACAATTGTCCGTTTCACAGAAAGTCAGGCAGCAATAAAGGCTTTTAGAGCCTGCACGTGCAAATTCTAGCTCGTCTGGGAGTGCCTAGATAATCTTAAGCAACTACTAAAGAAAACCAAGTTACCATATGGTGGGTTCCAGGGCACGAGGGTATACCAAGCAATAAAAAGGCTGATAAACTCGCTTGCAGCGGAGCAATGCCGCTATTTACCGGACCTCAACCTTGTTCCAACATAAAACAGGTGAGGTTATGGAGGGTACAAATAAAATCCTTGTACTGGAAAAACACACCAGGACAACGCCAGGCAAAACAGTTTATAACTGTTTCGCAAAAGAAAGTAAAAATTGCTTTGTCCCTGGGTAATATAGAACTAAAAACCACCAATGCCCTACTCACAGGCTATGCATCAGTAGAATGCCATCGCTTCAAGATTGGTAAGGCTGAGGACCAAATTTGTCGCTTATTGCAATGAAACTACGGAAAAAATCATATGTAATTGTATTGCTGCCTGTCAATGCAGACACAACTTCTTTGGAAAGGCAATTACAACTCCCAACAAAATAATGGGCTTGGACCCTAAAGATATTCTAAGGTTTATCAATAGCCTACAACTCTTCTAAGTATAGCAATGGCTCACAAGTTACAAAAGAACCGTCAAGGGTCAAAGTGTCGAAAATCATATAAAGTCCAAACCCCTCTACTAATAATACCAATACTAATAACCTCTTGGGCAAAATAAGGTGGAGCGAGCACCATCATGCATAGAATACATGACTTGTCTTTATTAACTTGTACTTCATTCAAAATTACAGACAAATCATTTTCCAGGAAATTCTATTGTCCATTTCCATTTAAAAAGAATTAAAACAGCTAAAACTCTTTATTTGTATATACTACGCTAATAAATTAGGGAAACACTAAAAAATAGTTGCAAATTCCATTTTCAAAAACTGCAAGAAGCGAAACTCAGTCAGTTGGTTAGAAACAAAAAAAATAATTAAATTTAATTATTTCTATCTAAAGAATAAACAAACATAGCAAAACTGTGGATAATTTAGGCTTAGGAACTTTATAATAAATTTTAAGAAATTAAATATTAAAGACAGATTAGTAGAGCATACGACCTTTATGAGCTTAGATGACGGCCTGGCATACTTTCAATCAATTTCCGCATATTCTGTTGCGGTATGTTGGCCCATTCTTTCAAAAGAACTACCATGAGCTGTTGAAGAATTTCTGGAGTTACAACTCATCCTATAAATGTTCGAGCTAAGAATGGGCCAGTCCATTACAGAGATTTGATGTTCTTCCAACAACCTTCTTGTCTGACCTGCTACATGTACCTTGGCGTTATCTTGTTAGAACAAAAATCCAAGACCTATACGGATTGCGGTAGATATCACATCGTTTGCAAGAACGTCCTCGATGTATCACGCAGCACTCATTCGTCTAGGTACAGCAAGGAGATCTGCACGAGTGTTAAAAGTGATACGTGCTCACACCATATCAGTCCTAAACCAGTACTTCATGATAGCGTTTACCTGTATGTGCCCAAACTCGGAGACGACCATCACAACGGGTGAAGCTAAATCTTGACACATCACTGAAAAGCACCGATGACCACTGCTTCTTCCACAACCTGCACATTGTTGAGCAAACGCCAGTTGGCCTCTTCTATGATTCTGAGTCAATCATGATTTTCAGACTGGCTTCCTTGATCTCAAATTGGTCACCCGCAAACTTTTTCTTATGGTTTCTGTACTAATCTGGATACCACTGGCTCTTCTGAGTCTCTAGGTCTCTATCAGTGAATGTGCATCGTCTAAGTTTACAATTGTGCACGAATCTGCCTTATTGTATGGTTGTTGCACACTTTTGATCAGGTCTCTTACCATAGTTTCTGTCTCTAAGTAACGATTGCAGATGCTGGACACAACAGAAAGGCTCGCATCTTGAACAGCATTAATGATTTTACTAGTGTTTCCCTAATTTATTGGCGCAATGTACTCTAGTGTCCCTAGATTGGGTTTTCTTGAAAGCTGCTATTTCAGTGATTCTAAACAAAAGTATATTAGTGGTAGGTACTTTAGGGTTATGCCATGATCGTCAATTCAAATTTGATGTTTCGCTGCTCATGCTGCCAGCTTCTTCAAGAGTTTTCTAGAGACTCATGTTGGATCTTCGTGCACCTTATTATATAGCTTGGAGTCGTTATGGTTGGCTGCTTATGTAAATCTTGTATGTTACTGGGATTTGTCGTCATTCTGCTTCGTTGTTCACGTGGAGCTTGTACTTGTTTTGGTTTTTTTGCAGAGCTACTTTCCATGCTTTGCTAACGCGTCAACCGGCTTCTCGATTAAAGTTCTTAATTTTTAATAATTATCAGGAATTCCCGACTAATACGTGGATAGTGGTTTGTACTCCTGACTAGTATGTTCAAGCAATTCGTAATTTATTCTGTGGTTTCCTGGTTCGAATAGGTGTTCTGCAATGGCTGATTCTTCTGTGTATCCAAATCGTGTTCTGATGTTCTTTTATTCCACATTAGATGCTTCTTTCCGTTTGTCCGATGTAAGTTTTGTCACAAATACAATGGAATTGGTAAGCACCTTCTGTCTGTATTTTGGGAAAAAAATTCTTCGTTGGAAGGGATCAATATTTCTCATTGCACCATAGCGGATCTAGAGTTTTTTGTTATCTAAAACCTTCCCTATTATATCGGTTATTCCGGCGATGAAGGGAATGCGGGCGTAATTCGTTGACCGTGGTTTAAGTTCCTTTGGTTGCATGTTGTTTTGGCGTACTTTCTTGATATCTCGTCAACTGTAGCGATTCATCAGCAAAGCTTCTTCCACACTAAATAAATTGAAAAAATTTAAATACCTTTTCAAGACCTATTGGAAGGCTTTATGATTATGATTATAAACATTAAGAAAGGTCTGCTCGAGTTTTTCGATTTTTATTACATTTTGGATAAAATGAAAAAATATCTGCGTTTCTCGTTAATATTCTAAGAAGGTACCTACTAAGTTTGTATTTACTAAACAAATACATTTTTGATACAACTGTTTTTAGTACTTACTTGCTGTATTTGTTCTGTAATTGTTAGGTAAGTATCAGGTCTTTACAAATGAGGACAGGCCTTTTAGGGCTGAAGTCCCACCGAGTCTTTTCCTTGCCAGTCCGTCCCTGTAAGTTGCTTGAAATCTATTGTTCATTGTTTTGCCTGTGTATGAATTGTTGAAGTTAGATTTCCTCGAACGATAAAAAAATGTTTTCTTGGTAGCCGCTGTGTGTGGTTTATTGGGGTCAGTACTAGCAGTATAACAGCTCCAACGAACGTCACAAGGGATCCTTTAAAGATGAAATATTTAACAAAAGTCTACTGTCATATTATATATACCAAACAGAGGCTCGGATTATTAAATGACATCGTATGAATAAAAATCCACGGGATCAACAGTATTGTAATTCAATAAAATTACCATTGCCGTTTTTGTCTGCACATAATCTTAATAGACTGCGTATGCTTCTAAAAACAACCATAAACAACGATTCAAGACATTCATAAATATATCATTTGTTTGAATAAATGCGGACAGGTTTCAATTAGGTGCTTTCTGAATAAAAATTAAAATTAAGGAATTGCTGATAACGAAAAATGATTTTTTTTACAAAGAACTTTGAATTTTTATTTTTAGTAATATAGTAAAGTGATACTTGATAAGTGTTTACTTTCAGGCAAAATTTCTAAACAATTGAAAAGTAATTGTAAAAAAGTCCAAACTATTTAGCCCGTTTTATAATTAGTCAAACATTAACAACGGCAAACGTATAAAATATACAGGGTTCGGCAACGATGCCTGGTGAAAGATATTTTTAAAAGTAGAAGAATTACATACAATTTACTTATTTAAAAGTTGTAGATACGAAAGTGTAGCATATTAACAATATTTTTGATAGATGTGTCTAGAGTCCCGAATGGGTGATTGTTTTAAAAATATTAGAACCACAAGGAGATGTGGTTTAATATTAACTTTCGGAAATTTCATATAATATTTCTGTTTAGTAAGCGATGGTGTTCACAGGTGATGGTATGTTTACTATATAGATAGGTTAACTATTTGGACTTTTGATATGTTTGGATAAGGATCAGTACCTACTGCTGGTACCTTGTCATATTAGCGTTAAATATAAATAACACATTTAGTTCGTATAAAGAGCTACCAACTGCTGATTATTTATTTGAGAAAGAAAACAGGGAGCAATTCTGGAAACGGGATGCAAAAACAATAACATCCGCGAGGTACCATTCCCATAATGTGAACAAGACAATCATTGATAAACCTGACTTAAAGTATTATTACATAAAATATGCATGCATACATGGTGGGCAGGTATTTCGTCTTTCTCTAAAAATCGTCGAAAACACGAGAGATATGAAAACGACTTAAATAAAGTTAGAAATTAAAAAATATATATTGCAGAACATGCAAACAATACTGTTTAGCCGGCAATTACTATTAGTTGAAGTAATGAATTGCTGATAATATAAAACATTATTAGCGTTTACAATCACGACATACTATCAAGGTAAGAGCATAGCTACTACATATATTGATGCAGTATTGTATTTTTTCTGTTTTTAAAAAACTTTTAAACAATTATCGAAACAAGAGATGTTGTCCAATGACAATAAGTCGGAATTAATAAAACTAAGAGCTAATAAAACTTGTCGGAAGCTCATCTAGTTCAACAAACTGGAAATGAAATACTCTTACAGGGTTTATCAAACTTCACATGTCAAGTTCAACACATGATGTTAACAATAACATTCAATAAATTGTGGATTTGCTTACGAAAAAGTAACATTATAATGTTGATGTACCTAGTAAAAATATAAATGAAGAGGCTTTGATTTATTTTCAGAAGCTTTGTTTATGGATGGGACATATAAACTAATACACATACGTTGTCCGGTTTGTGTACTGTATATTGATGGTTCATTTTGGAAAAACTAATGCCGTAGGAATTGGTGTTTTGATTTCAGAGATTACTAAATGTATCAACTGGTTAATTCAGAAGTAATCTTACTACAAATTTAAAGAAAGTGGGAAGAAATAGATATTGTTATGACCGATAAGTGCACAAGGGCATGTTGTGTAACTGCTCAAGAATTTCCTAATATATTGTTATGATACATGATGCAGTATAATAAATTATAAGAAAGAAATATAAAAAAATTAATAAATTTGGAAGGTTACAATAACACAAGCCTGCAAATTGAAATTTTTTGATTTTTTTCACCGTAATGGGTGAATCGTATGTATTTTGGTGCGCTGAGTCCAATTTTTATCAAATTGTATTTAAAAATGTAAATAAACCACTAGTAATATTTTTTTTTTATTTCAAAATGCATTTTTACCTATATGTACTGCGGGTTTTGCATAACTTTCTTTTTCATTTTGCGGAAAATGCTTACGTGCTGGGAAAAAACTGAGGGCATTTCCGAACTCAGCGCACCAAAATACATAAGAATCACTCATTATTTTAAAGAAAAAAATTTGGTCGCAAACCTGTGTAATTAGATCTTGATGGGTGTAAAATTTCGAATATGAATAATGACAGTAACTGATACAATGAAAGGAGCCATTTGATAGTGCGATATTAATTGAATTAAATAACTTAATGGTTGTATAAAATGTTAATAAAGAACAAACCAAGGTAACATTAGACAAATGTATTTGTTAATAATAATCAGAATGAATATCCTATAATAGAATTATTTTAAAATATAGGAAGTGTGCACTAAGAATTGTATCTAATAGGGATAGAAATTTGTATAGTTAGTTACAAAAACAACTTATAGAAAGAAAACATGCATGTAATTTTGAAAGAAAGAATTTCGTTAAATAAAACTAGAAATTATGCCCGAATTTGTGTTTTATGTTTGCTATATAGAAATTAAAAAGGGCTATAAACAAATCTGCGTGGTGTGATAGGCGAAAACGTAAAATGTAATTCATGGAGACATATAATCGGTGAAGAGGTTATACAAATACAGTTAATTGGAAATAAAGAAGACAGAAGGTTACATTATTTGAAGATATTTGGATTTATTCATACATACAAGATATTATTGGAGGTTCTTACAAGTAACTGATTTGATTTGAATATTTTGTGAGTATAACAAAAGACATTGGACTATCTGCAAAAAGGGAACAAAGTTAGATTTGGAACATCATAATATAGCAACTTACCAGGAGTTAGTTCGTGTGGCAGTGACATTCAGGAGGAACAAGGACTGGATTTTGGGAGCGGAGGAGTTGACTTGACGGGACGAATGCAGTTGAAAGGATTCACAGACCATCATATGTGTTGCTGTTTGTGAAGTGGGCAGTAGGTGTTGCGGTCTGTCGAGGTCAGGATCCGGTATTGGTTGGATGTTGCTGCAGTGAACGCAAGAGCAGTTATTAAGGTTTGTGTAGATTAGTTGAGAAAGCATTTTGAATAACTGTCAATAAAAGAAAGTGATAATATAAAGTTGATATAGTACCTACATAGGTGAATTGAATAATAAATGTGTTTATGTAAGATACAATTATCAATTACCTGGTTTGATGAATTTTAAAAGTCAAGTTTGACGTTATATGTCATTGATAGTCAAATAATTTGAAAAATACAATTTTAAAACTTCAATTAATAGAGAACTAGATTTTGGCGAACCCACCCTGAAAATAAGAGCTCTCAATTTAAAAGCAATTATTGTTTGACATTTAAGACATTGCATTAAGTAAGGCATAGTTCAACTGGTGAGCTGTAGCACAATTTTTGGCTAGCATAACGTGGAGCTGATATACTCAATACATAAATATAAAGTCAGCACAAGGTGGTGCATTACAATATCTAAAATAATTTGTCTTTTAAGTTTTGCAGAAGAAAATTTCCACAACAAAATTGAGCATAAATACAGTCGCAGTGAAAAAAATCGTTAAAATTCATTAACAAAATAGCCTATATAATACTTGAATACGAACACCGAATATATTGGAAGACATGAAAACTATATTACCAAATGCAATAAATGCTATGTAGAAAACTAGCACAATATTCGACATGAGTGGGTAAAATATATACTATCAATACTGGAAATTTCGATAAGTTCATAATTAATGGATTAGAAAGTCGCAATGCCAAATAAAGTTTATATAAATAACATCATGGTGAATATCGAGAAAATAAAAACACAATGTATTTTCAAAAATGCCTTTTAAAGTACTTAAAAAATTTACGGATGATAGGGCTGATAAACTTTTTATAAAAATTTAACATTTGCATTTAAACAGATGGGGATTACATTTTAAAACCGCTCAGCTTTCCAGCAATACGTTTACACATTTACAAAACAAGATGATCCGTAATTTGTAATCAAAGAAAAATGATACTCTGTTGGAAAGTAGGTGCTCATGTGGTTTTCTCACTTCCATGAGTTTATTATGCAGACATATATTCTCATACAGGGAAATTTCTAAATATGGAGTTATTCAAAATAAATCTAATTCATACGGGATGGATAAGAAAGCATATTCGGTGTTTTGAGAGAGTAAGTTCTACTACACAGAGTAATAAAATGAATGGCAATCAACTATCCATATCCCTTACAGTCAAACACGTCATATAAAAATATAAGAAGCCTCAAACAATCTGTAGGGAACTAATTATACTATGTGACTAGCAAAGTTGCCATAGGAATAATAATTTCAAGCAAACTTCACACTCATTGGCGAAATCAGAAAGATAGTTTGTTGGTATCTTTATTGAAGCTTATGAGCCTAACAGAAACTATCATACAGAAGTTCAGCAGTTAGAAAATTTCGAAAATAAGTCAATACATTAAAAAATATGAAGAAAGAAAATAACAAATAGTGAATCATTAGATTCCCCATTTATTTGTTATGAAAACCAGGAAGAATATGAGAATCTCGTTGTAAATCTAGATAAGAATAATACGCACCTAGAAATTATTACCTTTGCAAATAATGGAATTCAAACACGTTCTCGTGAGGACAATAATAATAATAATAATAATAATAATAGAGGTGACATGAAAAACATTTCTTCACGTATGTTATAATTTTGTTATATTTGTGGTTTTACTTCAATAAAAATTGCAGAACCTCGTAAGCGTAACTAGCGGAGGGGGGAGGCAGAGGGCAGGGATATGCCCTCACAAGAGTGCCGTCTGGCACACCCCAGAAAAAAATTTAAGTTAAATAAATTTCAAAATCTGCGTTTTTATTAACGCATTTAAACCCAGCCGGTGGTTAACGGCATACAGACATTTCTCATTTTTGGGTTTTATTATTTGTTTTTACTTCAAAAAACTAGCACAGATATAGGGGTCTCCTGATTGATTTTTTTCAATATGTACTGTTAAAAGCTTTGGGATACAAATATACACATAAAAAGATTTACTTGAGCAATCTACAATATTATTAATAAATATAATAGAATAGATGTGATTTGGAAAATTTTGAAGTGGTGTCATTCTCAAAATGCTTTAAATTAGTCCTTAAATGGTTTAAATAATAACAAATGTATTAAGGTATGGAATCTCCAAGATCAAGTTTAGCGTCGCTTCATGAAGTTCTAAGACATATTTAAGAAGCTGTATATTTTTACTCCTATATTTTTTAAAGAATTTCAATTTCAAACGGTTTTATTAAATTTTTAGACAAAATTCAAATTCAAAGTACGGAATCGGAGTTACATGCCGGATCGCCATGCATTATGGGGAATGGGGCGTGAGCTGACACCATACCTATATATAACTGCACAACACTACATGTCGTGTAAAGCGGGCAAAAGTACCATGGTTGCATTCGACGGTTACTATTTTCGGGTTTTTGTAAACAAACTTCTCATTATTTTTAATAGCGATATTATCACAGAAAATAATTACTTGTTATGTATATTGGTTGTGTTTTTTAGAACTACGAACACAAGTACAGTTCATTTAATGATAAGCAGGGTTTATTATTCCCTTGCTGAATGAGTCCAAACGATCCGTTTAAACCTACCCTTTACAAATCGATTTTCCGAGGTCGCCGTCCCATGCAAGTTCGGCTGGCATTCATGAAAGGAAAAAAAATTTTTAGATTGTAAACCTGAGAGACGTTCAAATTATTGAATTAAAATTGAAAAACTCTCGCATCACCATTTGCAGGTATTTGGATGTTCCTGGTGTATTGGTACACCTACGTTTATTGTTTTTTAATGATAATAAAATAAAGCAACTTAATATTGCATTTACCGACTGGTTTTTGTGCCATGTATAAGTATTTCGTTATTAAAAATATGGTTTTATTCTCATACATTTCTTTTCATATTATTCTCCTGTGATATACTTTGTAATTTGGGAGGGGGCACAAATTTACCTTGCTTGGAGGGAGGGGGCTCAATTGTATAGTTACCCCCACTGTAGCAAAAAAAGAATTTGGTAATGCGTATAAATGACCCTCACTGCTGAATTTCCTCAGTTGCAAACCCAAGATATTACGATAACGAGAAACTACAATAACAAGAAGATGTTAATGTTTTCAATATTGTATTTACTTCAACCGTCCTGAGAAAAAATGGAAAGTTGACTCAAAAACGTATAAATGGCAAACAAACGATTTTTTTCCAAAAAAGGTTGTTCTTCTGAAATCATAGTTTTTATCGCCAACTTCATTGAGTTGCGAGAGGTAATCCATACATTTTTTATGTTTTTCATGGACTGAGAAATAATTTATTGATATACTACGTAGACATACAATATTACAGCAGCATAAAGAAACAAGCAAATAGCTTTATGGGAAGAAGTAATGTATGCAAATGCATGTCTTCATAGATATGCACAAGTATTGGCGATGGTTGGTTAGGGCCTTTCCCAGTCAAAAATCCTAAGAAGGTTTATTTTTAAATGAGTGATTTTACTCCAAGAAAAGTAGCAAACATCGTTTTCGTGTGTGGCTTTTTCAACGGAACCGCCTTAGCAGCCGTTATGGAATACCACCGCAGATTTCCTAATAGAAGAATCCCAAATCATCAGGTCTTTACTTCGGCCTTTCGAAGACTGGCTGAGGTTGGTCTTCCGAGAGCCGGAGGGGCTGGTGCACCACAACGGGGAAATGTAGTGCGAGAAGAAGCTGTTATTGGTTTGGTTTTAGACAATTTTACTACAAGTGCTCGTCGAATTTCTGTGCAGTTAAAACTTTCACACAGTTTTGGTTCGCGAACTCTGCGTATGGAGGAACTACACCCTTACCATTATACGGGTATTCAAGCGATTCATTCTGGGGATGCCAAGTAATGTGCAGTTTTTATCGGTACTTCTTAACAGGAGAAATAATGGCCCCAATTTTATTCCATCTATTTTATGAACAGATAAAGCCATTTTTACCGGGGACGAAGTTATAAACTTTTGAAACCTGCACCATTATTCGTTAGAGAACCGACATGTAACAAGGAGTAGAAGGTGCCAGCAACGATTTTCCGTCAATGTATGGAGAGAAATCTGTAATGGTTTTTTACTGAAGCTGCAAGAATTCGATAATCGCATCAATACAAATGGTTATCAGGACTTTGTTGAACACCAGCTGCATGATATACTTGAAGACATCCCTTTAAATATTAGACAACAGATGTTCTTCCAACAAGATGCTACACCTCCTCACAATGGAAGAATAGTTACAGAATGGTTAAATGACTGTTTCAATGATAGATCGATTGGCAAGTTTGGTCCTGTGGGATTGCTGGACTTCCGGACTTCAGTCCGCTTGATTTATTTTTATAGGTTTAAAAAAAGCTGTTTTACCGAAAGGCGATTAACTAGAGGGAACAAAGACTTTTCGAGCCTGCTCATGAAGTTCGTGAAAACTATAATATTTAGCAAGTGTATGAATTGCAGCTCGATGGGAGGATTTTGAACATTTGCTATAGTTTTCTATTTTTTACTCATTGCTTTGTTAATTTTGTGTTTATTATACCTAATTTATTTCAAAATTACTCGGATAATTACTTTTCAAGTTCTAGTAAAAAGAAAATTCCTTGACACCCTCTACCTTTTTAAGAGAGCATGTTAGTACTTTGGTGTATTAGATTAATTGTTTTGTTTTGATAGAAATGTTGGTTAAATTTTTTACATTTAAGTATGACTCACCTTGTATATTGACCGTGTCAGAGATTTCTGGCAAGAAAAAGTACAAATATACTTCCATATTCGAGGAACAAATTTGGACACCATACTTTTTGCTAATGATCAGGCCATAATAGGTAAAACAGAACATAATTCACACCGAGCCTCTACAAACTAAATTCGATAGCTACAGCTTTCAACCTAGTAATATCAGAAACAGTATCTATAGAATTAAACAACAAAACGTTAGAAAGTCAATAATTTCAATTATCTTGGATACACTATCTCATACAGTACGTACTAATAACAGAAACATAAATGCATAGACTGAAGTATCGTGCTTCCACCTAAACAACAGGATGGCCAACTACCAACTTAAAATCAACTTTGAAGGCAGACTTCTTAGTCACAATATACACCCAAAATATTTGGGCGTCATACTCGACAGAACGCTAAGCTTCAAAGAACACCTTATGAAGACAGATGCAAAACTCAGAACCCGAAATAATATCCTGCAAAAGCTATGCGGCACCACATGGGGATTCCACAGCGCCCACACTCAGATCGACGGCACTGGGCTTAGTGTACCCCGTCGGGGAATACTGTGCACCGGTGTGGATCAACAGCCCATACACCAAACGTGTTGAAGCCCAACTCAATCAAGCTATGCGTACTATATCAGGCACAATCAAGGCCACGCCCACTTATTGGCTACCCACACTGAGTCACATAGCTCCTCCACAAATTCGCCGAGAACATGCTCTGGTCAGGGAGTATGAAAAAATTAACGCCGATCCTGTGCTCCGCTCCCACGTTGGAATAACCGGCAGAACCATAAATAGGCTACGTTCACGAAAACCCCCTCTGAAAACGGCAGAAACTCTTATCGATGAAAACTTCAACATAATCGAGCGGTGGAAAGAAGGACTGGGAGAAGAAGGCCACACCTGCCAACCGGGATATGCCATGCGTTACAAGCAAGCCGGGGGGCTTTGATCAACCAAGACGAATCTGGACAACACTTAATAGAATAAGGACGAATTGCGGCAGGTGCTCCGACTCACTTTTCAGGTGGGGAAAAATACCTTCCCCAAATTGTGACTGCGGCGCTGAAAGACATACTATTAAACACCTGGGAGAGGACTGCCCAATTAGCTCCTACAGTGGCAACCCATCCGATTTCCTGATTGCGACAAGAGAGTCAATAGAATATATTTGTAATCTTGATGTGTGTTTGTGAAATTTTGTTATTTTTGTTATATACTTACCTGTGATGTAGCCATACGCTAAATAAATAAATAAATAAATGCTAAAATAAACAAATCTCAATATATATGCACAATAATAAGAACATTGAAAGGTACAAAAAGGATGCATTCTTGAAATTTTAAAAACAATGGTAGTTCCGACCCTTCTATATAAATGTGAAATTTCAACCATGACCAAACAACAAGCAAGGAGAATCGAAGTAGAATGAAGTTCTTAAGATTTGTGGTTGGATATACGCTAGAACACCAAAAGAGGAACGTAGATATTAGACGAGAGTTGTAAATCTTCAATCTCAATGAATTGATACGAAGCTATATAGATATATTGTAGTGGTCTTAATGTAGTTATTTGAGTTCATTTAAATTTAATGTTATTGTAAGAGCATTTTCAAAATTGTTTCTAAATCTTACCTTTTTGTCCACAGCTTCAGCATGCACTTGTAACAATTTTAATTGTTATAAGTGCATGCTGGGTTACTGTTGAATTTAATTAGCGCATACACAATAAAATTTATAATACTTTAAATTCAGGCAATGTGTTTATTGAAAATATATCTGTATCTGTCATATTTAAGAAGCTTTGTTTAAATACTTGTAAACTAATTAATTGCATTCAATTCAAATTTATACTATCTATACTGTATGTTTACATAATTTAATTATTTAATTATTGATTTTTCTATGATTGATTTATTTTAATCAATTTATTATACCTTAATAATTTTGTTGTTTAATTGAATTCCGATCTGTTTTTTCTACTTGAAGTTTTTATACACTTACTTGGTAATGTCTTGTTTCTTCGAGCTCTAATTATTTTCAATGTATTCCAATCCAATTGATATCTGCATCAGCTATCTTTCTCGCTGTAGTCAGCAATCCTTTTTGACCATAGGCACTATGCACTCACTAAGTCTTTCTCGACTTTACACTTATTTCTTCTATATGGCACTATTTATAAGTAGGACATTATATACTTGAACATGCCAGTATTGTATCATGTAAAATTGACTATTTAATTCAGTTTAAAATTGAACTTCTATCAATTGAATTAATAAATTTTTACACCCCATTTCTTATTGTTATTTGTGAAATACCGGCCAAAAACCTTGGTTATACCAATCGATAATACAGATTTCTATTTTTAATCTTTATGACTTTTGTATTTGTCATGAATCACACTTTTTAGGTTAACAGTTCTCAATTGTGTCTGTCTCCAATTATATGATGATATTAACCCTTTTATACAACAAATATGTAAAAAATAAAATTTTGCTTTATCTTTTATAATAATATTTACTTCATTCAGATAAAGTCTGACTAACAGAATAACCTTCAATTAATTTGAATTGCAATTGCAGCCACAAATGGACTATTTATTAATGAAATCTAATACCATTGTAGGAAATAGAACTTCTAATGATAAAACGAAGATATTCAATCAATATCCTTTTATGAACATTATCATTAAGCTGCTTTATTATTATTTCATTTTATACTGCTTTGTCATTTTAAGACCATATCAAAATGGTACGAACATATTCTTAGAATGAAAGATATGCGCATACTCAAGATGACACTGAACTATACACCCCAAATAAGAAGTATATACCGCCTAAAGAAGAAGTGGAAAAACCACTTATACCAGTGAAGTCGGAAGAAGTCTGAAAGGCTTATACCCTGCAGTTGATGAAGATCCTCCCTGGCCATTCCAGTTCCATGTTCATCACACTATATATTTAAAAAATTGTCTGTTCCAAGTAAGCCTATTACGTTTGAAATTAGGAGAAAGTCGCTCTATCCAACACATAAAAAAATAAAAATGAATTTTGACACTTTTCAAAGAAATTATTACTCTGGAACATACGTATACGATAGACCCTCACCGACCTTTTGCCATAAATATTATTTTTCTTGTAATACTATGTAAATAGTTACTAACCGCAAAAGTTAAAAACTGTTCCAAGTGTGGGCGTTTGACTGTACTGTTTATACACGAATAAACCTGATAATTTTTGTATAAGTACAAGTTTGGGTATTTGAATTGCAGAATAATGAGAAAAAATAACTGCTAAAATTATTTTTATTAATTTTGTGAAGATTGTTTACAGTAAAATCACAGAGCTCCGCGTTCGGGTTAACTATTATTTTTCGAAAGTCCCGAACGTTAACATTAAATTACTCTTCGTAAGGCTTTTCGGATTTTTAAAACGATACTGTATTTGGGACTCAGCAGACGTCCATTTATTATTGTACAGCGTTGTTCAAACAAGTGTAGCAAACTAAATTGTTGGTTTAATAGAACGCAGTATACAATTTAGGTAACTTAAAAGTTTGATATATTAATATAAACTCGAATGGGTTTAAAGTTAATTTTTGGAGATGAACAAAGTTAATTCTTTTAATATCAACAGCACCATATGTGCCGACTTATATAAAACATTGTGGGTGCATCTAAATATTTATGTAATACTTTGGGGGAAAGGGAGTTATAGCACCACAGCACCACAACTTTCAAAGTTTTATCGATCATAATAGAACATTTAAAAAATATGTAAAGGGATTTACACGACACTTACCTCGCTCGAATTACATCAATTTGTAAAAAAATTGTAGTCCGCTGGGATTCGAACTTCGCATTCTAAGACGAATATTTCCAGCCCAATTTTTAGTCCGCTGCTCGGGTCCGCGACTTGAGCCACGACCGTGATCGACTTGTACGAGTTTCTGCTGCGTCATAAAAACACCATACTATTCTGTCCCATTTGTGATGTTTAACCTGTATCCGTGGGGCTCATTTTCACCAATGATAAAGCGTAAGCTATGTGCAAATTATTACTTTTAATTATTTCTCAGTTAAAGCAAAAAAAACCTAATCATATTTTTTTAACATGCCTACCCTGTATATATTTCTCTGAAATTTATTCCGTTTTATGCCATGTAGATATATAATACTTATTAGAGAAGACGGAAACAACTTGGAGAGGGTCGATGAGTATATATATCTTGGACAAGTAATAAAAATCAACAAAGAAAATCAAACGGAAGAAATAAACAGGAGGGTTAGGTTAGGATGGGCTGCTTTTGGAAAAACATCACATGTATTAAACAATCAAAAGATACCGTTAGAATTACGCAGTAAAGTATTCAACCAATGTATTCTTCCGGTAATGACATACGGCGCCCAAACCTGGACACTAACAAAAGCAAATATGGATAAAGTGGTCAAAGCACAAAGAGCAATGGAGCGTCAAATGCTAAATATCAAATTAACAGATCGAAAAAGGAAACAATGGATAAGACAGAAAACCAGAGTAATAGACGTAGCAGAACACGTAGCCTCACTCAAATGGAGATTTTGCGGTCACACCATGAGGCAGACTGATAACAGATGGAATAAAAAAATACAGCTCTGGAGACCATGGGAAGCTAAGCGAAGTAGAGGACGACCACAGCTCAGATGGGCAGACGATATCAAGCGATCAGCAGGACTGGGATGGAGAAAGAGCACACAGGACCGGGAAAACTGGAAACGAATGGGGGAGGCCTTTGTCCAACATTGGGACGAATGAGGGCTAGAAAGAAGAAGAAGAAGAAGATATATAATATGCATGCAAAATATGTTCTTCCTCCAACAAATAGTTTTTGAGTTATACCGAGAACAGACAGACAAACAGACGAAATTGAGACAACCTGCTTTTCGTCTTCTAGGGATGCTGAAGCTTAACGATCTGAAGAAATTTCAAAAAGTGATTTTTCACGATTACGATACTTTTAGATTAGCGAGTAAAACAAATAGGTAGCTACTTAATATTTATAGAATCCATCATTTTGGTTGATTCGATTGAAGGAAGGGCGTTCTTGCTTTCCTCGTCTGAAAGACGAAGAGAGTATTTTGAATATATATTTTTTTGAGATGCCTAAATGATTAATGTTATTAACTTAAACTTTCTTAAGGAGCAACTGTACCATTGCACTACAACCATCGGTAAAAACTGGCCACCCTTCTTTTATTTTTAAAGATTTATAACTTTTGAATGTCGAGTAGATCTTTAAAAACGTGTCATTAAATGATTGCTGTACGTCTGCTTAGGAAAGAGGTCTGTTATATAACTTATTTCAACCAGCTAATACAGTACATTTCAAGAATAATGTGAAATCCATTCACATGGAGCAGGGAGAGGCGCCTAAAGTTCTAGCGCCTAAACGTACACGCGCCTAATAGCATCCGCGTCTAAAGCGCTCGCGCCTAGAAGTGCGCGCCGAAAAAACGAGCGCCTTTAGAATCGCACCTAAACGTCCTAGACGGACAAATACAACACGTATTTAACCTCTCGCCATTCTCTTATCCATTATGCGTTTTAGGGAAAACAAATTATCTATGCAGAAGCGTCTTGCTCTAAAGCCACTCCGTTCATCGGGTTGCTTCATCTGTGCTTCTATTATTTCCTTCACAACTCTCTCAATTAGCCTCCCACTGGAACTTGTAATGCTTTGTGCTCTGTAGTTTTCGCATTCACTTTCGTTGCCTTACAGCCATTTTCCACTCTTTTCGAACTCTCCTTTCCTTTTAACACTTATTAAGAGAACTAGCTAAGTTTTCGTATAAAACTATTGGACCGTATTTAGTTAGCTCTATAGCAACGCGCCAGGGAGCCGATATTATTTTTCATTTTAGCCAAGGCTTACTTTATTTCTTCTGTCGTTATTGGGACTACCTACTTGTTCTGTTAGGTTTTATTGTTCCTCGACATCTGTTAGCTCAAAGTCTCGATCTTGTGTTAGTAATTGTATGCAATAGTTCCTCCATCCTTCGTTCTTTCTTCTTCCATATGTTACATCCATATGCTAATATGTGCGGGCGGTGAGATTCGGACCTGGGCTCCCGGGCGCGTGTCGGGCCAAATCGTGCTCTTCGAACACTGCACTGCGACCGGGCGCGTATTGTATGCGATTCGCTGTGTTATTTTAAACACGCTATACAATTCTATCTCATTTGTGATGTTCACCCTGTATCTGTGAGGTCTCATTTTTGACAAGAATAAAACCTTAGCTATGGGCAAATTATTACTCTTACCTATTGTAATGTCCGGGCACTTCATTCCAGTGTTGAATTCAGACTGTTTACTCCGGGGGGGGGAAAATGAAACTTCTGGGGGGGTATTTTCTCTATTTCCTCGCAATTCACCCATTCTATTATAAATAAAAAAGTATGAATATGATGTGGTAATGTTTCCGGGGGGGAATGCTGTACTGCACGGGGGGGGGGGAAATTTCCCTCCCGGTTACCCCCTGGATTCACCACTGCTTCATTCCATGTAGGAACGTGGCCTGAGACAAAGCGAGTCAGGGTCGCCGAAATATCTCTTTCCGAAATCCAGTCATCTGCCACACGTTAAGGGCCTAC
>CALNHX010012023.1:0-27989 GCA_940337035.1 Agriotes lineatus
TACAGGGAGTCAGTCAGCTGTTGGCAAATACGAGTAAGGTAAGTCCGACCCAGCTGTTCGTTGGAGCTTTGTTCAAGCGTTGCCAAGATTGAATCAGAAAGGTTGGGCTATCTCTTCCATTTTCTGGATGAACCCACCTGTGTTGTTTTCCCGATTTAGTCAGTAAAGTGGTGGCGCCCGGCATTTAACACCTTTAGTGAACATCATCACGCCCTAATTGGTATAGTTGGTAGCGAACCGCCCTTCTTCCTAATGTTTAATCTGGACAAATTAGCCTATTACAGTATAATTAAGATGCACTTAGGGTGAACTATGAAATTATTTTATAAACGTGTCGCAACAACGATTTCGTTGTGTAACAAGCTGGCAGCGGTGTAGTAACGACGTTGTCCGCGTGTAACAAATTACTTAAAATCATCAAACTACATAGATTATTAAAGTTTAACAGTGAATGATATTACTAAAGCAAATTAAGCTTTGATGAGGCCTGAAATAAGTAACATCTTTTCAATATCTAGGTAGCATCATAAGCGAAGACGGCAGAAGCAGAGAAGAAATTAAAAACAGAATTAGACAAGCTAAAGTCGCATTTAGTACTAAAAATTCATTGTTCAGATCCACTAACCTAAATTTATCTCTAAGGAAAAAATTTGCTAAGACTTGTATTTGGAGCACAGTACTTTACGGATCGGAGACATGGACAATAGGAAAAAAAGAAGAAAATCTGTTAGAAGCCTTCGAGATGTGGGTATGGAAAAGGATGAAAGAATTACAAACAGAGAAGTGCTAGAAAGAATATAAGAAGAAAGACAACTAATAAATACATTAAGACAAAGAAGACACAAATGGATAGGACACATGTATAGAAATAGTCCTTATATAATCCAAAAAATAGAAGGAACTAGAGCTGGAAAAGGACCTGTAGGAAGACCCCGTCTTGAGTTCATGAAACAAGTCATCAAACATGCAGGTGCTGATAAGTATACAGCCTTAAATAAAATGACTTGTGATCGACATAAGTGGAGAGCTGCCAACCAATCCAAGGATTGAAGTAGTAGAGAGAGAGGCCTGAAAGGCAAATTATCAGCATCTGCACAACGCAAGATGCAACATACGAGAACAAGGTCAAATTATCACGCAATACGCAAAGGTCAAATTCGAAGAATCATGAAAGAATTCAGTCGAAACCACTGTCCTTTGACACAGCAAATAAATTAATAAGATGAAGACCATAACTCCGTGAAATGCAAACTTCCCTGGACATATTACTACCTGCCGGCGACAGCAGTAGCGCACTAACTCCTAGGCAGACATCAGTAGGTCAGGGCACTCAGCACATCCCATGCCGAAATATGTCAAGGCCGGCTCTTAAACGGGACAAGGGTAGCTTACAGAAGCAGCAGAATGAACTGTGACAGCACGTGTACGATATGGGACGACAACATGATGAAATTAAGCAGCTCAAACATCTCTGTATGGAAACGCTATAGCTAAAAATACTCCGAGACGTTAAACCAATTTGGAAAAAATAAGAAAGTAGGCTCAAATAACCACACGCAACTTACCCTCAACGGTCAAAATAAGGCTGAGCAGCAAGGCATCTAAGCTTCGGGACAGAAGGACACAGAAAATCGCCAGAGAGTTTCGAACACTAGAAAGCGCGCTCGCCGCGACAATGGCGGACGAGATCAGAACGACGTTGCGGATGATTTAAAAATAAATTTAAAAATGCTAGATCAATACGTCATTTTTGACCTTAACAATCTAAGAGAATGTAAACACACAATATGGTTACTGTTTATTTGATGATCTCAGAGAAAAATGTAATATCCCTGTTTCACAAAAATATTTGTGTGGATGGTATTCCAAAGTTGACTGTACAGTCTCCACTTGGGAATCTCTTCACCGCGTAAGCTTAGTTTTAAGTTACATTACCTTTTCCCCAAGCTAACGAACAGAGGCGATTTCAGGAAAATTATTGCCACCCAGAAGTGACTCTGCAAAGGAGTAGGCAATACATAGGGTAAATGTTTCGTAACCTCAAGTTTCGAGACCAACCGATTGTTCCACGATCATAGCTATCTTCTCGGGGTGAGCCCTCGACTCAAATGGCCCTGGACGGGCCGCTTATCGCCATTTTATGTCCGTTCGAGCCTCCTTCTACTTCGATCATCTTCTGGGAGAAGAAAAGCTGGGATGCTCTGCGGGTACTTCCTACGCGAACCTGCGCATCTCTGAGCTTCTCTATTCGTTTACAAAATATTGTAGGTAGTATGGGGAAACTTACTTGTTCTGGATAATAAATCAATTTAGCAAATAAACTCCTTGAAGCCAATTTACTTTACCTTTTCTTTACAATAAGATCTTTCCTGTTCCATCCCAGACTCAGGCTATAAACTTTGGCCCAGAATGCAAAGCGAAATTGGTTCGAACACAAAATATTCAAATACACCATAATATTCTGTTACGTGTAAAAAGCGTACTTAGCGTTATAATTTACTTACATGCAACAATGTAGTCGTATAAACGTTTCTTTATTTGGAGCGCCAAAGTCGTGTAAAGGTAGCTTAATTGGCTACTTGTATATGCGCTGATAACTGTTATCTACTAAACAGGCAGGCTGCGCTGGATTATTTCTCTGACGCCCGCGTATTTGGTTATGCGTTGAATCCTTATCTTGTCATGTAGGCATCTTCTTTGTTTCGGCTTTTTAAGATACTAAACTACTTTTTCAGCTTGAATAGCGTTATTTTTCGTACGTGGTCTCGAGTTAGCAGATAACATGTAATTATCGTTTCCCCGAAAAGCTTGTTTAACAAGGTGAGTGGTTAATTACATTTTTTATTTTTGTTAGTGAATGGTATTTATCTAATTGAGTACCGCGTTTCTATTGTTTTTCTTCCGAGGTACGTAGGTGAGAGGCGTGCATTTCGCTCATCATGTGAGCCCCATTTGACTTTGATTTTCATAGCCTGAGCAGTCATATTTTGCTTGAGTCCTGATGATTTCTGCAAGCACTCTAACATGCTGGAGCGTAAGGCAGGACTCTGACAGGAAAATTACGTCGATCGGTAACGACCGTTCAACATTTCCAATGCATTTACTTGAATGCGCCAACTCTGACAACGTCGAACGGTCACGATCGATAGCGGTCGATATCGACCGTTCAGCACGAAATTCCAATCGACTGGAAAATTTGGTTGTTGGACGCTAGCGGACGATGGTTGGCGCTTGCGTAGTTCAGTGCAAGTTGCACAGAACGATACTCAATGTACACTGAGCTGTATAAGCACATGATTACATAACCCCAAAGTTTGTTTTTGTTTTCTAAAATTTCAAGACTGTAGCTTTGAGTACTATAAAAACCACAAAACCATACCTATAAAAACCAAAGCACTACAAAATTTTGAGGTGAGAACGATGACCCTTATGGACGCTGGATGCCGAACGGCGCTGTTGACACAAATTAAAAAGTTTATTACTTTTGTAAACAGTTCCAGGATAAATAGGTGCACGTCCTGGATGCCTTCCATTAAATATTTTAGCTACTTCTCTATTGGATCTTGAATTTTCACCAGTAATTCTAATTATTTCTACTTTCTCAGCTACAGTTAAACTTAATTCAGCCATTATTAATAGCTAATGACGTTTGCAACAATAATAAAAATGCTGTTTCTCCATGGCACCATTTGATACCAAATTAAAAGTTGAAATTTGGGACTTGGACAAATTTATGGATAAAAATTAAAAATTCGAATTATTAAACTAAAATCGGTATCTGGGGTATTCTTTTGATTCTAAACAACTTTTCTTAATAACTTTTTGCTGTAACTCTAACGCGATGCAAAATATTGACAATACGACCCATGTTCTTTTTCGTAGTAGGCCAGGCTAATAACGTCATTTGCGCTCAAGGACATGAATAGATGCCTCTTGGTGAGTTGTACAACTGGTAAAAAATTCAAATCGATTCATACAAAAACAAATAAAATACAGGGGTGCTTCCATGAAAAGTGAAACACACTGTATATAGGTTTCTTTTCAGTCAAATTTTCTCGTATAGTACTTCAACTATCTGTAATAAAAATTCTAAAAGCGACACGCACGCACCTTTTGGTTCTCAAAGAGGTTGAGCGAAACCGCTCTAATCTCTACGCCGTCGTAGTTGCAGCTGCATTTTGTTTCGTCCCGTTTACATCAATTTCAAAACATAGTCAATGGGAGCAAGCGAGATATCTTCCTTAAATAATTTAAACTTACGTCTCTCTTTCGCCTGCGGGCCTCCGCGCCCTATGAGATCTGCGATTTTCATTGCCTACAGCTGCACCTCGCAGACAGCGCGTTTAGCGCGAAACTCGGCGTGGTGTCTGTTTTGGAATTAGTTAGTCCCACGCCGTTACATCAGACAGTCGTTATAAGGCGAGTTTGTCCTCCCCGGCGCTTCGTGCGCGGGTGGGCAGCCGTGTTGTTTTACTTTGTTAATTGTTGGACTTTTCGACGGATCATTAAAACGAGAGGTGGTGTGGTTTTCTTGTAGAGTGAGCTTGTGGTGCCTTGTGTGTTGGTATGACCACCAGTTTTGCATAATCTCGTGGGGCCGTGAAGAGGCCTTTCTCCCATAGCTGGGGATTCATATTGCAGAGCTGCACAAGTCTTCGGTGTCGTCCGTTTCAATTGTCCCGAAGGGGAACTTAATTCAGACATTGCCACGTTGTTGGATTATCCTCAGATGCCGCTCGACTCCCACGCCTGCGCAGTACGTTCGTTGCAGTTGGTGAGCCCGCTAGCCTTTGTGACGCCATGACTCGGCGGACCCATTCAGGTAGCTTGTATAATTAACGTTCATAATCAAATTCATTCAACTGTTCCGGCCTCATTTATATGTATTTACTTGCTAATGCATTGCCGCTTGGTCGAGGCCATTAATAATCAAATTCATTCAACTGTTCCGGCTTAATTAATTTATACGATAATTTTGCTGATTCATAACTGCCTACCAAGGCCCCTTGTAAAACTAAATTTATTCAGTATAATTGGTGCGCTCTTTGTAGAAACATTATAAGCGTCGCTGAGGCCGCGGTGGACAAATCTGATGTGTTCGTTTATTTATAATTAGAGTTAAAGCGTCTCAAAGCTGGGCTACATAGTTTAGTCCATATATGACTGTGTTTACCTTTTGTGTATCGCTAATTTACATGTGTGAGACCAATAGAACGGTATTTTGAACAAGGCCTTATAATTTCCGATGAGTCTGTGCATGCCCACTTTCAGGTTACTGTGTAAAGATAAATGTAGGGCGGAGCCTGAGTGTTTAAGCGTCACAGGTAAGTTGGCGACCCTTGCCGCTGCAGTGTCGTGATACTGTGCACATCTATTTCCCATTCCCGTTGAGCTTCAGATTTCGCCAAGGTGATAAGTTAGAAGGTAGGCGCTTTTGATTTCCCGGTTTTACTCTGGGTCTATCTTTGCATTTTCGTTTATGTCGATGAAAGCGGGTGCCGGCGCGGTGTTGTAAAACTCGTTTTAGACCGTAACATACTTTAGGTATTGTTTTTCAACCTTTAACCTGATGTATCAAACAAGATATGCCTGTTTAAGCACTTTAGAAACCAATTATGAAGTAGTAACCTCACTATCTTTATCTTGAGAAAGGAATAAAGCTTTCCGAAATACTGGCGTTGGATGAAAGAGTTTTCGTTTGAATTGCTGTCTTGAGGGACGAAAGTAATTGGGATTCGCAATTTTAGCTTGTAACGTGATGCCCTTCTGCTCATAAGGGCTGACGAATTTAATAAATTACCTTCGCGTAGCTTTCTCAGTCGGAGTTAATTTGGTTCAGTCAGATATGCACTTTGAGAGCAGCAAACAAACACCAGGATAATTTTAGACAGTTTAATTATATTGTAATGTATTTACAAACATCGGTATTATTCATTAGAACAAGATAAAATGTATTTTACAATAAATTCATTCTTCTTGGGCCGTCTTGATACGTAAAGCCTGGCTTCTACGCAACCCGTCGTACAGCGGTGTGTTCGGGACCCTGTTGCTTGTACCCTGGAAATTTCGAACGCGACGCCACTGGAGCCGTTGGATGAAATGCGGATCTGGTTCCAATGCTGCCAACCGCTACGTTCGAAATTCGGTCAGACATGTCAAAATACACGTGCAACTGCGAACAGAAGTTAATTCGATCATGTTATGATTTATGACTTACGTCACCGGGATAGAGCTGCAAATCTAGGTAATTCGGCGGTGTGTTTGTGCGGGATGCGATGGAATGGGAAGCCAACGACAATTTTCCACCTGGGGCCCAGCTTCGTATCTTCAGCACGCGATAGGTTAAGATCGTTGCGGCGGTCGCTCTCCGGAGATGCGATGGGAAGTTGTTAGAAACGGTGAGTAGAACTCTGTAGTCAGCAAATATTAAAAGCAAACTTAAAGGGGCCTTGAAGTTGGCTACGTGCCGGGCCGTGATAACATGAAATTTGATACGGTCGGGTCGGGCAAATTTACGCTGTTTTGGCTGATGTAATTATTACAAAATAGACAAACGGCCTGGTTAATAAACCCTCGTCTCGAATACGTCCTCCAGGAAATTTGTTATAATTATTTGCCAACGGAATTTGGGCTAAAAGTTTTCGTTCAGTCCAGGTTATAACAGGCATTGGTTTAATCAGCGAAACGGTTCCCCATTGGAGAGCATCGCCTCAGATAGCTGATCCTTCAGGAATGAATTTATTTAAGTCTTAGCTAGGAACACGGCCTCCAGGATTGGAATCGGCGGTTCAACTTTAGCTGCAGGAAATACTAAGGATATCGGGTTCCAAAGTATAAACGGGAAATTTTCTTTAAACGGTCGGACAGGATCAGGAAGAAAATGAAGGGAGGGAAGGAATGCGAATGAATGTCAATGAATCTCTCGTGGAACGGACGTGAAGCCGCATTTATGGGCTCCTCTTCGTGCTTCGTGCATTTAGCAACCACTTCGGATATTCCAAGTGGGAGAGCAGCGTATACGTGGAGCGGGGATCTCTCGATGACGTACCCGGCCGGGCGGGCGTAAAATTCAAACTAGTAACGTAACGTAGAAATCGCTAGGAGAAAACGCGCGAATTAATTTTAATTCAGAAGAACGCGTTTCTGCTGGGCAAAACGTTACAAGCTTATTATTTTTATCCAAAATTTAAATTTTTTAAGTTATTGCTTTACTGACGTCAAGAAATGGGCGCCTGAGTGAGCATTCACTCACGTCACGCCCCTTTCACGCTTGATTTAAACACTAACGTTAACGCACGCTCATGTTCACTCACGTTCACGGCATGACCCTTACTCACGACGTGACCCGCAGGTTTTATTTGAACATTCAAATTTAGATAGAACAGAATGTTCAAAATTAAAACTAATAAAGCACCCGTAATAAAACTACTTTGCAAACAGAATAGTAGACACAAATAGAAATAAATGAAAATTGACTAAAGTAGCTTACAACAAGGGATAAATACTGATTTCTCGCAAAAACGTTTCTTGCAGGCGTCTTCAAAATCATTTACTTTTAATACCAACAGCTGTAATTGGAATTGACGTTGAATTTACTGATACGAGTACAAGACGATACTAAAGGAACTAAAAATAAGTTCTACTTGATCGCCTATGGTCGCAAACACACGATAGACTGTAGACACAACATTCACAACACAACAGAAGTACAATGACCTCCCGCTCGAGCTCTAGATCTTCCACATGGATGGGCAGCGGGGCACCCTACAATCTTTCATTCGTTACTAAATATTTAACGTGAAATCAACGTGAAACGTGAATCAGGCCTTGAAAATTTTCACTCACGTTCACGGCCCGATTTTCAAATATTACTCACGTTCACGGCGAGACCCGCCGTGATCCGACTGTTTTAACGTCAAGCGCCCATCCCTACGGTTACGTGAAACCTTTTCTTTGGCGTATTTGTAATCTTTTCAAACACCTTTGATCGTCAAGGTTTAATTTTCCGAAAAGAAACTCTAAATAAAAATGTTTCTCACAAGTCAGTACAAGTGAGATTAACCATAAATAAAAACCTAGAAGGAGCAAAAGCGTTTTAAAAAACTAATAAGCAGTGAGACATTAATATGTCAAAGTGAGCAGTACTAGAAAAAAATTTGAAGATTATAAGCAAACATCAACATTATGCCATGTAAAAATGTAGACCGACTAAATGGTATAATAACTATAGTGATTAAGGGAAAAAATGTTTAGGTCGCTAAGAGAGGAGATAAACAACTTAGTTTGAAGAATGGTCAGAAATACTTAAAAAGGGACAGAAGAAATTGTATAAAGAAAATAACTGAAAAACATAAAGATTTTAAATTCTTAGAGAATACACAAAGAAAACGACAGATCATCAGCCTAGATTACAAAAAAAAAATAAAAATTAGAGATAGAGAAGGAATATTGCAAGTGGCAGGAGAATTCTATAATGGCCTCTATAGCTTGTTACGGTATAAAACTGTTTTTACGACACCTCGGGGTACGAGAGTGCCACTTAACTGTTCACGTCCGGGAAACGCCACCACTTGCCCTAGAATTCCCGAGAAAAGGCTAATAGCCACGGCTTGATGCGCTCAGGGAGATGGGCGTGGTCCTATAAACGGGACGCCATAGGGACAAGTGCGACGACATATACAGGACGTTACAAAATAATAGGGCGCCACGGAATGTGGTATTTGAACCCGCGTCTGACTGAACCCCGAAAACCAAACGGGGCAGAGTATGAATGCAGCCTTGTGACTACCCGGAACCGGTAACTGGAGCGCTCGGACGTAGCTTTAACTCTCACAACTTCGTCCAGGCTCCGCTTTACATCAATCTTACATTGCAGACTGCTTAACCTGAAAATCGGCACGCAACACACAATACAAGACACAAGACAATACAACGATAGCATTTAACAAATAGGTATATTGTTCTGACACACAAATATAGTTCTGGACAGTCATTAGTACACAAAATAGGGTTACTGGCATTAATTAGTACTCCGATAAGGTTGTTGCCACTCAACAGCACACAAAATACGGTTATAAAAATTTAACGGTACATGAAATATGATTACTGGTTTTAATTATTACGCCGAATATAATGGCTGGCATTGGTTAGTGCACGAAATATGATTGCTGACGCTAGTTAGCGTACAAAATATGATTATTGGCATTAATGAGTGCTTGAGAAATGATTGCTGCCATTGAATAGAACACAAATAAGATCGCTAGCGTTAATTAGTGCGCGAAATAACATAGCTGCCATTAAATAGTACACAAAATACCTTGTTAGCTTCACCTGCGGCGGTCAAACAGGTCCAGTGTGCGGCACGGCGATGTCACAGGGCATGCGAACCAGGGCAAGCTGCTCCAACGGGCATAGACGTTGATGATGAAGACTCAACTATTTCTTCACAGAACTCACCATGCGGCCGCAAATGACGACAGAGCTCGCATGTGAAAGGTGACCAGGGCCACGCTCTCTCTTGCTTTGGATCCCCCACACACACAGTAGTGGTAAATTGGCCTACAGGCGACGATAAACCGAGAAGCGTTTGGCCAAAAACAAAAAGGGGCATCACCAACACTCAACTTGCTCGCTTCACGACTTGAAACACTGTCCTCAAAACACGCCACGCTAACCCCAGCTACGCCAGCATGTCGTCTCGCTCGCACCCACGGGCGATCCATCCCGCAGAACATTCTAGAAAAACGTTTGTCTACTAAATCGATATTGGAACCTACGTGCCGACGAATATAAGCGACGCTACAGAAATGAGTGCCTTTCAGATTTCACGGTGGCGGGCACAGCTGCATATTGAGATGAACCATTAAATTCCTGCACAAAACTAGATATAAAATCAAGCGTAAAAATATGCCAAGAAAGCTATATACAAGCTGGGTCTTAATCTTAGAAAAGTACTCCAAAAGTTGCACATACGTATAATTTGAAAACGTCCTGACAAGCTGCACATTAGAACCGCAGCCACATGTTATAGAAAAACGAACAAAGAAAATAATAAACATTTATTTATACGAAATGCCAGAAATAAATGTAGAAGAAGTATCCACAGCTTTTAAGAGAATAAAAAGCGTACAAGGATCTAGGCAGAGACTGCCATTCCAGAAATGTAAAATGTAGTAGGTGACGATGTTGTAAAAGTTCTTAAGCTCTTACTTAATAAACGTCTCTAGGAGGCTTCAATTCCTAAAGAGTGGAATGGCGTTACGATGGTATTGCTTTTTGAAAAAGGAGAAGGGGCAATATTGAAAAATTATTGTCCGATTACTTTGATTCTGCAAATCTATAAGCTGCTCATATTAAACAGAAAATTTGATAGTAATTACCAGCCTAGAAAACAAACTGAACTTAAGACTAGCCATAGCTACAAAAATTTCGATTGAAAAGGACAACGAATATAATATCCCATAAGTGTCGTTGAAAGGATACTTCAGAATTGTGGAGTTGACCACAGAAATATTGAACTATTGCACAATATCTATCAAAATATATGTCGCATTTGTCTGTATTTAGTAACTAGTCCTCTCTCCATCAACATGAGATATCATTTCCGCGAAACTTTTTACGAGTCTTAGAAAATATCTTCAAAAGCTTGGACTGGGACAGGAATATAAATAGAGAAAGATTAAATAACCTGAAATATGAAGACGATATGCTGTTGATAGCAAATTGATTATTCAGTTCACCTGTCATCTGTCAGAGGTGGACCAACGAAAACGTCAGATTTTGCATTTCATAGCCAACCAAAATAAACTGCAATGACTCTTGTACTGATACCAAATTGCAGCAACTATTGTATTAGTACTCAAGTGACTATTTTGAACAAATTTTAAAGTATTTATTTAGATGTTTACACAAGATGTATTTTAATATGTGTAACTAAATTTTGAGTTTCTTTAATTTGAAAAATGAGTTTGGTTCACTGAATTGTCCTCCGAATACTATTCGTAGTCAAAGTTAGGTAAACTATCTTTGGAAGTGGTATCACTCATGTCCATTGCGTGTGCAATACTTTTACCCACACGCAATTGATCTTCGTGATACCCACTACCCCGAAAATAATCGACTCAACTTTGAATACTTATAGTATTATAAGTGAGAATTTAAAGACAATGGCATGTGCATTGTGCCAGTCTTAACCTACGGTATTCAAACATCAAAGTTCAACAAAAATTATGTAGAAAGTTAGCGAACGTACAGAGATTCATGGAAAGAGATCAGTAATAGACCTAAAAACAAAGGCGTATATAAGAGAAAAAATAAAGGTGACACATGTCACAAAGGGAAGTGGGAATAAGCGGGTCGCAACGAACGAATACATGATGGTAAATGGAAAATTAGTATATTATTATATGAGCGATTATGACAGCCATTATTCACGAAGATGACATTTACGCCACAAGCCGAAGGCGCGTGGCGCACGTCATCTGAGTGAATAATGGCCATAATCGCGAATATAATACGATATTTTATCTACTCCTTTGCAATAGGAGACTTGTGTTCATATTTCCGAATTTTGACAGCTGTTGATTTCAAAAGTCATTGAATAATAAGAATGAATTCTGTGATTAGCTACAACCTATTGAATAATGAAAAATGAATTTTCTGATTGGTTGCAACTTGCAAACTATTGAATAATGAAAATAGAATTTTATGATTGGCTGCAAACTGTGAATTATGAATCATAATTAATGGTCATTGTACAGTAGGAGTAGATAAACATAATTAATCAATGGCAACCTTGGTATGGAAGACGAAAAAGAAGAAAGTATCAGATTCCATGGGTAGATGACGTCAAAAGAATGTGTGGATTGGAATGCATGCAAACAGCAAGAAACAGAAACCGGTGAAAACGTTTGGAGTACCTATTGGACTAGAGGAGGTTAAATAGAGAAAGAGATTAGGAGAGAGAAAATAAATAATAATAAATATTCATATGAGAATGCCAATGTTTGTACTGTCCATTTTCGGTTAAGAAGCCGTCGCTCGAGGTGACGGGCCAAGAGTTCTTCCTGACCTAGTTATCCAAGATGAATTTCTTTTTCCAAAGCAAACCACATGGCCGTTAACCCTGAAATAAACTCCAGGAAGCTACCCTGTCCTACAAATACGAGCCGAGAAGCAACGCAGTAGCTGGTGAGGATGTCCGAAAGAAGGGTGTGCACTAGGACAGAAATGTCGCGCAGCGGCAGCACGGCAAAAATGCTAAGTTACAAACACAGAGATATATGTGGTAGAGTTTTCTCTCAAACAGTGACCCGTCAACGTTTACATGGGTACTAGGGGCAGTTGGCACAAGCCCCAGGTATCTCGATACCCCGTACCTCGGTGTCTGGCACTTCGATGCCTGGATGACTAAGATGAGAATGGAATCGTAGTGACAGTGGTGGTCCAACGCTTGGGTCAGAGACTTCGGCTTCGGCTGGTGAGCTGCGCATTAATCTGCCTGCTCTGCCGTACCAGTGGCTTTCCAACTGAATGACCAAAACGTCGCAAGGCAAGAGGGATGATATGATTCATTGCTTAGTACGTCCTAGCCTTAAAGAACAAGTCTGTGTCCATTTTAAGCCAATTCAACAACTTCCATTATCCAATCGTGTACTCTCCAAATTTTCCTAATGGGGAGGGGTGGCACAAAAAGTAGCTTTCCAGGATTTTTCCCCTCTCTAAAATCAACTTTATCCTTTTTTAACGCAGCAAGTCGTTTATCTGCAGTATAACAAAACGAATCTCATTACATTCCAATCCTTTTATATAAATGTGACTGTGCCCGCCGAGCAACAGCAGTAAATTATAAATTGGTGAAAGAGTGCTTATATATATTTTTTGGTAGCTATGGTAGTGTTGTTAGATAGATTTTTGTTATTGGGTTGTGATATGAAAACGCTGTAATTTTGAAAATAAATACAAGTTGCACTTTGATTGTGCTGCTCCTTCTGAATAATAGGCATAAATAGTTAGACCGCGAGAACATTGGTCCTTCGAGCCGGATAACAGTTCGTGAATATACAGTTACATTTTTTGACTGTCTGTGAAGTGACAGTGACAGCATTTGACTTTTTATTTGAATATGAGTGAGGCAGGAGAAGAGTCTGGTGACAGGTTGCGACGGACTGAAAGGTCAAACGCTGGTATTCCTCCAGAGAGGTACGGGGACTGGGAACAGACGGCAGGACAAGCCAACACCCAACCTACTTCCAAACAAGGAAAGGCAGCTCAAGACCAGAAGTTCAACAATGGGTCATCCCCGGAGTCAATGGGTCAGATGTCAAAGGTCAGTCTCAGATCAAAGACTAATCACAGATCTAACACCAGTCATATTTCAAGAGTTAGTGATACATCAAAAGTCAGTGCTTATCGCGTTGCTGTGCTTAAAGAAAAGCTAAAAGTTGCTGAGGAGATGGCCGCTCTTGATGCTGAGGAACAAGCAAAGGCCAAGGCAAAAGCAATAGAGCTCCTTCAACTCAAGCTGTCTATCAGAGAAGAGGAACTCAAGGAAGAGTTTCAAATATGTGAAGATGAAGAAGGCGGAAGCAGACGATCTAACCACTCTTTGTCAAATGTTGGTGATGGTCTACAAGGCTTAACATTAGATTCACCAGCACCAATGCATAGAGTGGCTCAGTGGCTACAAAGCAGTGGTGGGCAGGATCAAAGCCGAAGATTAACGTTTCCAGTTCCTCAATCCGATCCTGCAGTCAGTCAATTGGCACAAGCTCTTCTTGCAGCAGTTCAGACGGTTGCAGCTCCAACCCAGGCAAGAACGGAAGAACAGACAACGAGGATGATGGCAAGGCAGTCATTGGGTAAAGACTTACCTAACTTTTCTGGTGATCCAGAAGAGTGGCCCGGATTCATCACTCAGTTCCGACGTTCAACAAGATTATGTGGTTTCTCTGAGGATGAGAACCTCTGCCGTCTTCAAAGATGCTTAAAAGGAGCAGCTAAAGAGTGCGTCAAGTCGATGCTTGTTCTTCCTGACAACGTTGAGGTGGCAATAAACGTCTTGGAAGAGAAATATGGCAGGCCTGAGCTTATAATAGAAACTATAGTACAGAAAGCTCGGAAGGCGACATTTCCTTTTATTGACAAGGGTGAGTCTATTGTTGACTTCTCAATTGTAATCCGGAATTTGGTCTCAACCGTAGAAACACTTCAACGTCCAGAGTACCTGATCAATCCTCAGCTTTTGACAGAATTGACCCAGAAACTTCTTGCCGTTTTGAGGATGAGTTGGGGAAAGAAAGTAGCCAAGAAATATCCAGCCATAGCTACCCTCAAAGACTTTTCCAACTGGATTGAGGGAGAGGCTCGAGCTGCTTCGTTTGTGACAAAAATTAACTTTCCTACTGATGATGGAAAGGGAAAGTCAGAAGTCAAACGCAATGACAAAGGTACAAGAAAGCATACACTGTTTGTGGCTACAACTTCAAACACCGATCCAGTTTCAACAGAGCCAAATGAAGCCAAATGTGCTTGTTGTGCTGGAAAGTCTCATTCCATCGAAGTTTGTCGCAAATTTAAGTCAAAGGCAATAGACGACAGGTGGACATTGGTGAGAGAGAAGAAGTTGTGTTTTGGATGCTTAAAAGGAATGCATCACTCATCTCAATGCAAGAAGAAGAAAGAGTGTGGTGTCGATGGCTGTAAGAGGAACCACAATCCTCTTCTGCACTCAAAGCAATTGTCACAGCAGAGCGTTCCTGAGTCTTCGACTGAATATTCAGCTGAGACAGTCACATTGACTGAAAATATGGACTTGGTCTCTCAGATTCAAGTAGAGTCAACTCAAATTCTCCTTAAGGTGCTTCCTGTTGTGTTAAAAGGACCTAAATGTGAAGTCTCAACATTTGCTATGCTCGACCAAGGCTCAACTGCAACATTGATGGATGGTGGTCTAGCAGCTGAGCTTGGACTTTCTGGTCCTATTCGTCCTCTGCGAATCAAGTGGTATGACAGCTCAACAAAGGTGGACTACGAGTCACGCAACGTGAAAGTAAAGGTGCGAGGTGCTGGAATGACAGACTCGTTTGTTATTTCAAATGTAAGGACAGTCTCAAAATTTGATTTACCTACTCGTACAGTGAACATTCGCAGCTTAAGTGACATGCATCATTTGCAAGTTTTGGATCTGGAAGCCGTAAAGAAAGCAAAACCCAAGCTCTTGATAGGACAAGACCAATCGCACCTCATTGAGTCAAGGGAACTTCGAGAGGGTCCAGAGGGTAGTCCAATGGCTTCACTCACCAAACTGGGATGGCTTGTTCATGGAACACATACAATTTCTCGTGGAGAGGAATGCCAATTTATCTGCCATGTCTACAGTAACAAGGAGCGTGATGAAGATCTCCATCGGCTTGTACTTGATTCTTTTAAGACTGAGTCATTTGGAGTCAAAGTAACAGATGAAAAGTCGAGATCTAGAGAAGATCTCAGAGCCAAAAGCATCATGGAGAAAACTACTAAAAGAAAGGGAGACCGATTTGAAACAGGATTGCTTTGGAGAGATGAGAATTCTGTCCTACCTGAGAGCATGTCAAATGCTCTTCGACGACTCAAGAGCATAGAAAAGAAGATGGATCGTAACCCAGCCTTTGCGCAAGCCTACGAGTCGAAGATCCAAGAGTACATCAAGAAAGGGTTTGCTTGCAAGGCCACTGATGAGGAACTTCAAGTGGTAAGCGCCAAGGAGTGGTACCTTCCTCACTTTGCAGTGACGAACCCAAACAAACCCGGAAAGTTCAGATGGATTTGCGATGCAGCAGCGAAGTCTCATGGTGTTAGCCTGAATGACATGCTACTTCAAGGACCAGACTACCTCAATTCTCTACCTGGCATTCTTTGGAAGTTCAGACGGAAGAGGGTGGCAATCTGTGCTGACATCACTGATATGTTTCACCGTGTTTTTATTCGCGATGAAGACCTTCCTGCTCAAAGATTTTTATGGAGAGGAAAAGACAGAAACAGAGAACCAGATGTGATGGTCATGAAGGTAATGATTTTTGGTGCCACCTCTTCTCCCTCTTCAGCTCAATTTGTAAAGAACATCAACGCTTTGGAGTTTAAGGATTCTTACCCAAAAGCAGTAGCAGCCATTATAAACCACCACTACATGGATGACTGGCTTGATTCTGATGATACTGTTAAGGGGGCCATCAAGATGATTGAAGAGGTGAGGACAATTCACCAAAGAGGAGGATTCATTATTTGCAAATTTGTTTCAAACTACCAAGATGTCATGGACTCAATTCCTGAGGAACTTAGAGCCAATTCGACAAAAGAACTAAACTTAACACAAGGAGATAACTTTGAAAGAGCTCTTGGGTTAAATTGGAACCCTAGATCCGACGAGTTCACCTTCAGACTTAAGTTTCCAAAGGTTGACGACAAGCTTCTTGTTGGACAGAGACGTCCGACAAAGAGAGATGTCCTCCGGCTTGTCATGTCACTTTTCGATCCTTTGGGTTTTCTTTTGCCGTTCATTGTGAAAGCGAAGATTTTGGTTCAGGACATTTGGAGGACTGGAATCGGATGGGATGATGAGCTCCAAGAAGACGAGTGGCATAAGTGGAACAACTGGCTTCAAAACTTGAAGGGCATCACTGAGGTAAAAGTTTCAAGATGCTACTCCCTGTCGATTCCAATAGCCGACAGCATTCAACTTCACGTTTTCTGTGATGCAAGTCAGCAAGCATTTTGTTCAGTTGCTTACCTGAGAGTCGTGGCACGAGGACAAGTTGATGTGGCATTTATCACCGCCAAGTCAAGAATAGCTCCAATAAAAACCTTATCCATTCCTCGACTAGAACTTCAAGCAGGGGTTCTTGGGTCAAGACTCGCTAGTAGTCTTCATGGAGAATTGGAGTTAGGCATTGCAGAGACAATCTTTTGGACCGACTCAATGACAGTTATGCATTGGTTAAGAAATGATACTCGACGTTTCAAGCCATTTGTCTCCCATCGTCTTGGAGAAATTCTAGAGCTCACTGATGGTGACAAGTGGAGATGGCTACCAACGGAACTTAACGTGGCAGATGACGCCACTCGAGACTCAAAAGATCGGGGCCTGGACACAACGCCCACTGGTCACAAACCCCAACTCAGAATTTGGTCACAACGCCCAACTTCGATTCTGGTCACAACGCCCAACTTGGTCACAACGCCCAATTTTGATTTTGGTCACAACGCCCAACTTGGTCATAACGCCCAAAAGCGATATTGGTCACAACGCCCAACTTGATCACAACGCCCACCGACGCCTGTTATAGGAGAGAGCTATCGACGCCACTTAAACCACCGTTTTGGTCATAACGCCCAACTTCGATTTTGGTCACAACGCCCAACTTGGTCACAACGCCCAATTTCGATTTTGGTCACAACGCCCAACTTGGTCACAACGCCCAATTTCGATTTTGGTCACAACGCCCAACTTGGTCACAACGCCCAATTTCGATTTTGGTCACAACGCCCAACTTGGTCACAACGCCCAATTTCGATTTTGGTCACAACGCCCAACTTTAATTCTGGTCACAACGCCCACTTTTGATTCTGGTCACAACGCCCAACTTGGTCATAACGCCCACGTTTGATTTTGGTCACAACGCCCAACTCTGATTTTGGACATATCGCCCAGGCGGCACAGAAAGTAAGAAAAATGTGTATCTAAAATGAATAATAATAAATTAAACTTTTAAGGCGAGGTAATAGGTAGGAAAATTTTCAAGTTCCCGTAAGTAGTATAATTATTATTTATTTTTCATAATAATTCAGTGGCGTAATGCGTTGTCCAAAAAGTTTCTAAATTCGGATTATAACAACAATTCACAATTTTTAATATTTCGTCGTTTTCTAGTTGAAAACTTGTGCCATTCAGAATATACGTGATTAAACAAAGTTTTTGCGTTGTTTTAATTAATCACGTTTGATTGTTGCTTATTAACTTGTTATTATTAAGTGAGAAGCAAGAAAATGGAGATATATTTTAGGAGGACGAAATATATATCATTCGACTCAGCTTGAAGAGTAGATTCCAAAAATATATAGAAACCGGAAATCGGATTTCTTTTCTGAGGTCGACTTCCGGTCAATTTTTTTATTATTAACTGAGAAGCAAAAAAATGGTAATATATTTTAGGAGGACGAGATATATATCATTCGACTCAGCTTGAAGAGTAGATTCCAAAAATATATAGAAACCGGAAATCGGATTTCTTTTCCGAGGTCGACTTCCGGTCAATTTTTTTATTATTAACTGAGAAGCAAGAAAATGGTAATATATTTTAGGAGGACGAGATATATATCATTCGACTCAGCTTGAAGAGTAGATTCCAAAAATATATAGAAACCGGAAATCGGATTTCTTTTCCGAGGTCGACTTCCGGTCAATTTTTTTTTTCATCTCGTGTTAAATTCTTAATGTCCAATTATTGGCTCCCCTAATTATTTTAGAGCTAAAGTGTAAATACATTTTTTGTAGAGAAAAAAATACTGCATCTATTCATACTGTTGCTAACCATTTTTCATTTTCCATAACCGAAGGAATGCAAAAAATAAAAAGTTTTTTATTATTAACTGAGAAGCAAGAAAATGGTAATATATTTTAGGAGGACGAGATATATATCATTCGACTCAGCTTGAAGAGTAGATTCCAAAAATATATAGAAACTGGAAATCGGATTTCTTTTCCGAGGTCGACTTCCGGTCAATTTTTTTTTCATCTCGTGTTGAATTCTTAATGTCCAATTATTGGCTCCCCTAATTATTTTAGAGCTAAAGTGTAAATACATTTTTTGTAGAGAAAAAAATACTGCATCTATTCATACTGTTGCTAACCATTTTTCATTTTCCATAACCGAAGGAATGCAAAAAATAAAACTAGCATTTTAACCTCACTTCACTTTTAGCACATGTGCTAAAAGTAGTCACTTTTAGTGAAAAAAGCTAGCGCTAAAAGGTCTACTTTTAGTGGTGGTTGTAGATAAAATAATTTACCACAAAATCCAGATAAATATTTGATCACGTAAGAGAGCTATCAGCTTTTTCCCTTAAGTGGTCGATATTCGACTACTTTCCCGTACGCATCAATATGGTGTCTAATGCCAATCCTCTATGGTCGGTCTTGAAAGTCTCCACTTAGTGGTATCCATGTATCTACAGAGAAGCTATAATAACTTTATTTGTGTAGTCATACAGTCTACAGATGGAAGCTATTATAGCTCTTTATAATATAGTATATTAAACATTAAGGGAAGTAAGGTAGCTTCGAAAAGAAGTGGCAATATTCTTCCAAAGAACGAAAGCCTTTATATATATTCTATATAAGGTATAGTTACCAGTCTAGGACGTTTTTGCGTCCGAGCGACAACGAGGGCTAGCAATAAAGTCCAAGACTGGTTAATTACTTACTTCCCGAATTGTTTATAACATTTTATGACTAGAACATAAAGTTTACAAATATGTGGACAACAAACAAATGTTTTAGTTTCAGTTGCTACTTGGCGGTAAATAACTTCTTTTTTAACTTGTAATATTATAGTGTCCTTCATATATCCATTTATCAGAACATTTTATTGTCCATTAAAACCTCTGCAGTTCTATACGCAGGAGGTTCGAAAATATGAAAATGATTGAAGAAAAAAGTACTCTTATTTTTCAAAATACACAACAATGTTAATTGGAAGCATTTGTTATAACATATCTATTAATAGTTATTTAACAAACAAGTATGTTAATGAGAGCGATTAATAATCGAGACATTTTAATACGCGAGCGCCAGCGAGCGCATTAATTGTAGATATTATTAATCGCCGATTATCATACGAATTAGTTACAATATTTTTCCGTTGATCGTACATTATTACATTTCAAATAAACAAAATATATGTGAAACCGTCAAATTTTTAGGCCTTACCTTGGATAACAAACTAACTTGGCAAGCACATGTTGACAATCTTTCAATTAAGTTATCAAGAACAATTTATGTAATTAGACAAATAAAAAATCGAGTAAACTTAGATGCTGCCATTACTGCATACCACGCATTATTTCATAGTGTAATGACGTACGGTCTAATAAACTGGGGTGCCTCTACACATATTAAAAAAAATTTCATTGTACAAAAAAGAGCCTTGAGAGTGTTGGCGGGAGCGAGTCAGTTAGACAGTTGTAAACCATTGTTTAAAAAATATAACATATTAACGCTACCGTCAGCAATACTATATTGTAATCTATTATACATAAAAGAACATTATGGCGATTATACAAAAAACGGCGATGCCCATGGTTACGACACCCGCAGTCGAGGCGATATACAGGTTCCGCAGCAGAGACTAACGTCCACTAAACGAAATAATTTCGGAATAGGATTATTTAATTCGCTTCCTAGTACTCTCAAAAATGCCCCAACAAAACTCTTCAAAGTTAAGCTTAAAAAACATCTTCTGGCCAATGTCTACTATGAACTTTCCGATTTCAGATTTGTTGAAAATTAAGACCGTCTTGTTTTATTGACTTTAGTATTTTTGTTGTTACTGTATTTATCTGTAGTTGACTATTTCTGTAAATGCATTGTATTTTATATTTTTATATTTTTATATTTAAACTGGAATTGTGACATATCTAAGCACCACGGTGTATATTATGATGAATAAAAATACAATACAATACAATATTAATTTGAAGAAAATCTAATTTTATTCCATGAAAAGAATTTGACACTTAAAGTTTTGACTTTAATGGTACCGGGTGACCATAAATGGTTGTGATTTTTTTCTTAGGTTGGCACTGTTTATGTTGGTGACATTGTAAGTCTATGTCAAATATGAGGTTAGCAGGTTAGGTTTTGAGTCAGTTTGTGTCAAAACTGACGCAAAACCTAACCTGTTAACCTCGAATTTGACATAGACTTACAGTTCCACCAACATAAACAGATTTTTAAAATCCCTGTATTAATAAAAAATTCATTATGAGGGTCATTAATAGACGATTTTCTATACATTAATGAAACACATAAATAAACGATCAACGGAAAAAAATATAATTGATTTTAAATTGTTATTTGGTCCGTTTGTTATTAAATTATTTAAAAAATTGACACAAAAATGAAATTTGTTTGCACTGATTTTGAATCACCTAATATCCTGGTTGCTAAGCGAGGGGAAACTCAGGTTTGACAATACACGTTTATCGTATCCGTTGATAAGTTAACTTTTTGTTTGTTTGTTTGTTAATGGACAAGGTCTAGGCATGCAGAGTACCAGGTACCTTAGAAACTTTGAAGTATTTCATTTGGTAATACACAGCGTGGTAAGAAAAAAATAGGAGACACCAGAAAAAAATGTTTTCGGTGCAAGTAACTGTGACTGTATGTTTGACACCTACTTTTAACCTCTTTAAATAACATTTTTGTCTATTTTGAAAAATAACGGTACTTTATTCTTGAACCATTTTCATATTTTTGAACCTCCCCTGCATACGAATTTATTTACATTTTGGCAAGTGCATTTTTAGTTCGAGAAGATGTAGAAACTTGTATCAGGAATAAAACACTCTGATAAATGGATGATAAAAAATCCATGTGTTACAAATTTATGAGGGACAGTATATGCTACAGATTGGTGGTGGATAGTGTGAACATAGGCAGTCCATTGAGCTAGACTACAGTTTATGGGCTTTGTATACGTTAGACAGAAGTAGACATATATGATTTAAAATCTAGTATCCTAGAATTCAGTGTTTTCTAAAAACGAAACCTTTTGATTCTGCGAATACTAGATGTTAATCGCATATAGGTCTGTTTATGCCTAACGCATACAAAGTCCATAAACTGTATTCACACACATTTGATTACTTATGTTCACATTTTCCGCCACCAATCTGTATATTATGATATATAACACTGTAATGGGAAAAAATCCTCTTACTCATGATACCACATACAACTATGGATTTCATCTACAAAAATACAATTTTATGGTATAACTAGAATTATTTTAAAACTTTTTTTGAATAACTGACTACCCACTGCATTCGTATCGAAAAGGTGCCAGAAGAACGTCAAATTACTTTTATCTATTTTTATGAATAAGCGAGATATTGTCAAAAAACGAAAAATCGAAAAATTCAACTTTTGTTTATAACTCGAAAACAAAAGACGGTAGCCCATTTTGGTTTAAACCATTGAGCTTTTCTTGAAAAAAGAGTTCGAGAATGGGGGTCCATTTTTCGAATCTAGGAAAAAAGTGCCGAGGAAAAAAGTGCCCCTGAAAAAAGTGCATGGAAAAAAGTGCCGGCAGAAGAAAGTGTCGGCGGAAAAAATCCGTTCTGGTTTCTCCTATTTTTTTCTTACCACGCTGTGTATTACCAAATGAAATACTTCAAAGTTAACTTATCGACGGATACGATAAACGAGTACTGTCAAACCTGAGTTTCCCCTCACTTAGCAACCAGGATATTACGTGATTCGAAATCAGTGCAAACAAATTTAATTTTTGTGTCAAATTTTTAAACATTTTAATAACAAACGGACCAAATAACAATTTAAAATCAATTATATTTTTTTCCGTTGATAATTTATTTATGGGTTTCATTAATGTATAGATCGTCGTCTAGTAATGACCCTCATTAATGAATGATTTTTTTATTAATAAACGATTTTAAAAATCTGTTTATGTTGGTGACACAAACTGACTCAAAACCTAACCTGCTAACCTCATATTTGACATAGACTTACAATTTCACCAACATAAACAGTGCCAACCTAAGAAAAAAATCACAACCATTTATGGTCACCCGGTACCATTAATGTCAAAACTTTAAGTGTCAAATTCTTTTCATGGAATAAAATTAGATTTTCTTCAAATTAATAATGTACGATCAACGGAAAAATATTGTAAATAACTCGTATGTTAATCGGCGATTAATAATATCTACAATTAACTCGCTCGCTGGCGCTAGCGCATTAAAATTTCTCGATTATTAATCGTTCTCATTAAAATACTTGTTTGTTAAATAACTATTAATAGATATGTTATAACAAATACTCCCAATTAACATTTTTGTGTATTTTGAAAAATAAGAGTACTTTTTTCTTCAATCATTTTCATATTTTCGAACCTCCTGCGTATAGAACTGCAGAGGTTTTAATGGACAATAAAATTTTCTGATAAATGGATATATGAAGGACACTATAATATTATAAGCAACAATCAAACGTGATTAATTCTGTCAATCAAACGGTGGTATTAAAACAACTCAAAAACTTTGTTTAATCACGTATATTCTAAATGGCACAAGTTTTCAACTAGAAAACGACGAAATATTAAAAATTGTGAATTGTTGCTATAAAGTAGTGAAAATGAATATTTCGATCCCATACGACATATGTCACTGAAATGGGAGAAAATCCTCTTTCTCATAATGCCACAGCTAACTATGAGTTCCATATAAAAAATACAACTTTATATGTTATAATCCGAATTTAGAAACTTTTTGGACAACGCATTACGCCACTGAATTATTATGAAAAATAAATAATAATTATACTACTTACGGGAACTTGAAAATTTTCCTACCTATTACCTCACCTTAAAAGTCTAATTTATTATTATTCATTTTAGATACACATTTTTCTTACTTTCTGTGCCGCCTGGGCGATATGTCCAAAATCAAACTTGGGCGTTATGACCAAGTTGGGCGTTGTGACCAGAATCAAAAGTGGACGTTGTGACCAGAATCAAAGGTTGGCGTTGTGACCAAGTTGGGCGTTATGACCAAAATCGAAATTGGGCGTTGTGACGAAGTTGGGCGTTGTGACCAAAATCGAAATTGGGCGTTGTGACCAAGTTGGGCGTTGTGACCAAAATCGAAATTGGGCGTTGTGACCAAATTGGGCGTTGTGACCAAAAACGAAATTGGGCGTTGTGACCAAGTTGGGCGTTGTGACCAAAATCGAAGTTGGGCGTTATGACCAAAACGGTGGTTTAAGTGGCGTCGATAGCTCTCTCCTATAACAGGCGTCGGTGGGCGTTGTGACCAAGTTGGGCGTTGTGACCAATATCGCTTTTGGGCGTTATGACCAAGTTGGGCGTTGTGACCAAAATCAAAATTGGGCGTTATGACCAAGTTGGGCGTTGTGACCAGAATCGAAGTTGGGCGTTATGACCAAATTCTGAGTTCTGGTTTGTGACCAGTGGGCGTTGTGTCATAGCCCCAAAAGATCACGATTTGAGCCCCAAGAGCAGATGGTTTAACGGTCCAAGGTTTTTGAAAAATGAACCTTTATTTTGGCCAAAACAACCTGAAATGACAATTAAAGAAGAGACGGAGTTGGTAGGCTTCATGGATGAAGTCATATGTTTAACCATGACACACAATGATGGCTTATTGGATCCAAATCAATTTTCTTCATGGAATCGATTCATTCGTGTAATGGCCAGAGTCCTTCGATTTATCACTCAGGCAAGAGGGAAGTCCAATTACAAATCGAGTGTCCTCACAGTACTAGAATTGAAACAAGCAGAGTTAATCGGTCTTAAGACAGCTCAGAGCGACAGCTTTCCAGAAGAGATTGAACGGATTTTACGAGGGAAGTCAATTCCAAAAGGCAGCAGGTTAAGTCAACTTTCTCCTGTTCTTGATGATGATGGTTTAATCAGATTGAAGGGTAGAATCGAACTATCACCTGACTTGGAGGATTCTACTAAAAAACCAATTATTTTGGACCCGAAGCACCCTTTGACCGTGCTTCTTATTCAAGAATACCACAACAGAGCTGGACATCATGGATGTGAGTTAGTACTCAATGAACATCGCCGGAAGTTCTGGATTTTGAATGCTCGAAGTACAGTTAGACGTTCATGGTCAAATTGTCAATTTTGTAAAAATTCAAGAATCATGCCGAAGATTCCTGAGATGGCTCCTCTTCCAGATTTCAGAGTCACACGTCAGGTGAGACCATTTATGAAAGTTGGAATTGATTATTTTGGGCCCTATAGCGTGACCATTGGAAGACGTACAGAGAAGAAATACGGAGTCCTCTTCACTTGCCTTAGTACAAGGGCAATACATTTGGAGTTAGCTGGGTCACTGACTACAGATTCAGCTATTCTGGCTTTGCGGAGAATGATTGCAAGAGGAGGTCCTCCAGCTGACATTTACTCTGACAATGGTACTAACTTTAGAGGAGCTTCGAGAGAGTTAAGGAGGCGCTTATGGCTTTGAATCAAGACCTATTGACTTCAACTTTGGCGTCCAATGGTATAACTTGGCATTTTATCCCTCCAGGATCACCACATATGGGAGGCTGTTGGGAGCGATTAGTGCGGTCGGTCAAGATTGCACTGTCTACGACTTTGAAATCTCGTTCACCCAAGGAGGAAATTCTACACACTTTATTCTGTGAAGCAGAACACACGGTGAATAGTAGACCGTTGACATTTGTTTCAATAGACCCGGACGACAAGGTAGCTCTAACACCTAATCACTTCCTTATTGGGCCTGCTGGAACGGCACCACCAACAGGAGTATCTGAGCCTTCTGATTTGTACCTGCGAAACCAGTGGAAGTTGGCTCAAGCCTTGGCAGATATGTTTTGGAACCGTTGGGTTAAGGAATATCTCCCATCTTTGACAAGGAGAAAGAAGTGGCAACACAGAACTCCAGAGGTTAAGATCGGAGACATCGTAGTCATTTGTGACAGCACCCTTCCGAGAAATAATTGGCCAATGGGAGAAGTAGTAGCTACATTTCCCGGAAAAGATGGACAAACTAGAGTAGCAGATGTTCGTACTAATAATGGAGTTCTAAGACGACCTGTGGTTAAGCTCGGCGTTCTTGATGTGCATGCTAAAGAAACCGGAAGTCCTTTAGCAGGGGGAAGAATGTGCCCGCCGAGCAACAGCAGTAAATTATAAATTGGTGAAAGAGTGCTTATATATATTTTTTGGTAGCTATGGTAGTGTTGTTAGTTAGATACTTATTATTGGTTGTGATATAAAAACGCTGTAATTTTGAAAATAAATACAAGTTGCACTTTGATTGTGCTGGTCCTTCTGAATAATAGGCATAAATAGTTAGACCGCGAGAACAATCGCCTAGCAAGAATAGTGCCTGCTACGTGTAGAGGGGACCTTCAGGAGCCCGTACGTGTAGGAATTCCAACCAACAAGCTATTCCCAGGTGCATAATTTCTGCGGCGTCGTTAAAAAGGGTATCAAGCGTCAGAGTGGTATCCAGAATTCGCTGGTTTCGCCAAGTTCAGACTGTCTGCGAGGTGTAGCGCCAGGTTCCAGTGGTGCAGATCTGTCCAACTTCGAGAAATTCGGTTAGCGTTCTTTGGAAATGAAAGATGACGCAGCATTTTTTAGTTTTGGCCGGATGTAGAACAAAAAACGATCGCGCGTGGGTTGCAACGTCACACTAAAAACAAAACGAGCTTAGCAGTTGCTACGTCACAGTATTAATATTTACCTGATGCTTCCATGCCATTTTGGTGTTTTCAAATTCAATTTAACGCTGTTTTCGCACTGGCAGATCATATTGTTTACTAAGTCAAATTTAGAGGTTATCTAAACGTCAGATGGAAATTGTGCATTTGTCCTAATACCCGAGTTAAATTGACATACAACTAGTTATTTGTCATACAAAGTTTTTCTTAATTTTATGAACCTACACCCTTAACCAAGTTTGTCTCATATTCTACGGAGCTAAGCTCGAAATTATTGGGGATAGATAAAATAACAAAAGGGTAGTAAACCATTTATTGGTCGTAATTACTATTACACCCTTTTAATTTGCCCTGACTTTGATAGGCAGGTTCGTAATTGAATCCAATACAATTTATAAAGTGTAGTATCCCTTGCCATTAATTATTTTATTTAAAAACTATTATATACTTTATTAGGCGGTACTACTACAATATAGTTTTTATTTCAGCTGTCGCTTTTTCCTTGGATTCCTAAGAAACTACCATCAACTCTCCATGTTTAACAAGTTCCATCTATCGTAATATTTTGGTACCTAAATATTGTTATTGTTTTGCTTTTTCGTTCTAGTTATTTTTTTAATTATTGCTTATCTAGCTTAATATTTTGTTTTATTTATAAAAGCTGCCTATTGAAATTATGTACTACTGTTCAGGTGGCGCTCTCCGTTATTTCTGCTGCTTATTTGGGTACCTACCCTTAGGCAACCTACTCATATGTGTTTTATTTTCTCAACTATGCATATAGTTTCTAAGCGCTCTGGTAATACTTCCGCTATTCACGATCGTTTTTCAACCGAAATATTTAGTGCTACAAAAATACACGAGATATGTGAAACAGATAAGTTAAATACAAAATTTTTTTTTGTCGGGAGAAGGGTTTTCAGTTTCGATTTGTCAATTTCAAATTCTGGACTTACATTACTAGAATTGCTATAATGAGTAAGACCTCGAACGAGTAAAAACTCTTTGTACGGTGACTTAATTGCATGTTAACGATGTTTGTACTTACGTAAATTAGTCTGATAATAAGCATTAACATGCGTGGAATTACATAATTTGTTTAATTGGTTATTATACATCTCAATAACGACTAAGATGAATAACTGCCTAGTGAAAAACCGACAGCCTTGGTTGTAGTTTTGTGATACTTACCTTATATGTTTGAGAGTTGTAATTCTTCATGCTGCAATAGCTGCAGTTGAATGCATATTTTATTCCGCAGTAGTGATTATTTTACATTTTTAATAGTTACTTAGTATTCGAGCACGTAAAGCTAAAGTGATTAAAGACGCTTTAGGCATGTATATTGTACAATATTTTATCTACGATCGAATCTAGAAAACTTAAGCAAACCATTTTTAAACAACATCTGGATATATATGTTTTTATTATATAAATAGATCATATATATCTTTTTTCTCGTTGTTAAATCGTATTTAAATCATAAAATAGC
>CALNHX010012024.1:0-27982 GCA_940337035.1 Agriotes lineatus
TACTGCCTGTTGTACAATCCGGGTTCAGAACAGGACACAGTTGTACAACTGCGTTGCTTAATGTCACTGATGATATCCTGGCTGCTTCTGACCACGGTAAAATTACAGCCTTAGTTTTACTTGACTATAGTAAAGCATTCGATACGGTTAACCATGGCACTTTATTTACTATCCTGAATTACATTGGTATTGGAAAAAACGCGCTATCGTTAATGACTAGCTATCTAAGTAATCGGACGCAAATTGTTAAATTAGATAATGTTGTGTCCGATCCGCTGCCGATCACTCAAGGGGTGCCACAGGGATCGATTTTAGGTCCACTGTTATTTTCAATATATACATCAATCTTTATGAAACGTGTTAAATTTTCTAAAATACATATATATGCAGATGACACTCAGCTATACCATTCTTTTCATATATCTCGTCTGGATGCAGCAGTGGAGGAAATAAATTATGATTTACAGTATGTGTACGATACATCTATTCAGCATTCACTAAAAATTAATCCTGATAAATCTGCTGTTGTTCTTTTTGGAAATAAAAATGCTTGTAAAGACTTGGCTGCTACTATAAAAATCACTATGAATAATGTTCCAATTTCTATTGTTGATAAATGCAAAAGTCTTGGTGTAATATTGGACAACACTTTTAGATATAAAGACCAGATTTCTAGATATATTTGCCAAGCTTATCAATTCCTTAGAAAGTTATATCCTCATAGATCCTATTTAAATATCGAAATCAAAAAGAGAATTTGTGAAGCATTTGTTTTATCTCAATTTAATTATTGTACAGCTGTATATCATTCAGCAATAGATAAGGCAACTGCACAACGAATTCAAAAAGTTCAAAATGCATGCTTACGGTTTATATATGGCATTAGAAAGTACGATCATATATCACATAAATTGGCTGATGCTGGATGGTTAACAATGCAAAATCGTAGAATATTACAGTGTCTGTGTCTTTTTCATCAAATAATTCTTTATAAAAAACCACCATACTTATATAATAAGATCACTTTTAGAACAGATGTACATAACCTTTCTACTCGATTTAGAGGCCTAATTTCGCCTCCGCTACATTCTGCTGCTTGTTTCGAGCGATCATTTTCTTTTCAGGTATATCATATGTACAATAGCTTACCAAAACTCTATAAAATATATAGTCCAGTGCAATTTAAACTTAAGTTACGATGTGAATTGTTTCAGAGACAGTGTGAAAATTATTTGTAGTGGCAAATATATGTGTGTAGATATATATATGTATATATTTACTTTTCTTTTTTTTTATTATAAATATTGTGACACTGTTGCTTATATATAATGTGTTTAGTTAGTGTTCTTTTAAATATTACATTTTTTTTACTATTTTCAACTGCGTCGTCACAGGATATTAATTTTTAGTTTCTTTTAGTATTTACGTCAAGTAGAATTAGGCAAAAGATTATGTTTTGGTGTTTCTTTTAATTCAAGGTTAGGTGGAAGATCAGAGGGTTTAGGATATTTACCTATACCCACCTGAATCTCGCCTTGTGATTACCAGTTTTTTTTTTAAATTATTGTATTTAAATTTTGTTTTTTTACATGGTAATAAAGTGATTATTATTATTATTATTATTATATACTTCGTTTTTGTTACATTTAGAGAAAGTCCATATTCTTCACTGGTTGTTACTACCTTATTAAGTATCATCTGTAGGTCTTCTATGCTAGTTGCTATCAGGATTGTGTCGTCAGCGTATCTTACGTTGTTAATTGGTATTCCGTTCACTTTTACGCCTATTGTTTCGTATGCTAAAGCTTTCCTCATTATCTCTTCTGCGTACGTATTGAACAATGTTGGTGATAGCACACAGCCCTGCCTAACGCCCCTTTTTATTTCTATTTGTTCAGTGCTATTACCGTCTATTTTTATAACTGCTTTTTGATCGTAGTATAGGTTACTAATAATTCTTATGTCTTGCCCGTCGAGATTCTTCTCTTTCAGTAATGGAATTAGTTGTTCGTGTCGTACCTTGTCAAAAGCTTTGTTGTAATCCAGAAAACAAATGTGTAGATCTTGATTTATATCTAGGCATCGTTGTATTAGTATGTTTAGTGCAAACAGAGCTTCTCTCGTTCCAAGTCCGTCTCTGAAACCAAACTGTGTTTCGCTGATGTCTTGTTCCAATTTTTTATATATTCTACGATGTACAATTTTTAAAAAGATTTTTAGGGTATGGCTCATGAGACTGATTGTGCGATGATCTGTACATAGTTTTGCATTCGATTTTTTGGGAAGGGTTACGAAAGTCGATACTAGCCACTCATTCGGTATTACCCCTGTTGAATATATGGTGTTGAATAGTTCTTGTATGATGTTAAGGTTTGTTTCCTCGACCAGTTTAATTACTTCTGATGTCAATTCATCTGGTCCTGGTGCTTTTCCAGCTTTCATTTCTTTGATGGCGTACTTAATTTCTTCTTTAGATATTTCCGGTCCGTTGTGGTCGTATTGATTTTCTATTATATTTGTGTATCTGTCGTCTGCAAATAAGTCTTCAATATAACCTTTCCACTCGTTTAGTTTTTCTTCGGTATTTGTAATTATTCTTCCATCTTTGCTCATTAACACACTTGCTCTCTTACGTTTCTGTGTTCCTGCGAGCTCTTTAATTTTTTTTTGTGTATATTGAAGTTGTCGTGTTTTAATTGTAATTGTTCTATTTCCTCGCATTTACTTTTATACCAATTTTCCTTTGCTTTCCTTATCTCTGTACGTGTTTGTTTTTGAATCTTCTTGTATTCCGTGTTGTTATTTTTATGTCTTCTTCTTATATTCATGAGTTGAAGTATTTCCGTCGTCATCCATTCGTGCTTTATAGTTTGTTTCCTTTCACTGAGTACTTCCTTGCTGGGTTTCATTAGCGCGTTCTTAAACATTTTCCATTTTACATTTGTGTCTACTGTTGTGTTTAATTCTATATTTCTCAAGTTCAAATTTATTTTGTTTTGTACTTCTTGTTTTATATGTTGGTTTTTTAGCTGATGGACATTTATTCTGTTTTCTCTTAGTTTTATTTTCCTCGATTTTAGTTTAATTATTACTCTAGCTATCACTGGGTTATGATCTGATGACACATCGGAGCCAGGGTAGGTCTTTGCACTTTTTATAACATTCTTATATCTTTCATTGATAAGAATATAGTCAATTTGGTTTCTTATAATTCTACCGTCTTTGTCTTGTGGTGACTTCCAGGTGTAAAGTCGACGTTTTGGAAGTTGATAGAAAGTATTCATTATTATGAAGTTATTTTCTCGGCAGAATTGTAACAAGCGATCCCCCCTGTCATTTCTTGTTCCAAGTCCAAATTTTCCAACATACTTGTCGCATTCGCCTCTCCCAATTTTGGCGTTGAAGTCGCCTAACACTACAGTAATATCACGCGCTTTGACTGATCGCAGAATGATGTTAACCTGTTCATAGAATTCTTCCACTTCCTCTTCTGATTTGTCTCCAGTAGGAGCATACGTCTGAATTATGTTAAGTTTGCAGTGCTTAGTCTGTAATTGTAATAGCATAACTCGATCTGATATCGGAGTAAAATTTGTCACTGACTTATTTACTTTTTTTGAGACAATTATTGCTACTCCGTATAGGTGTTTAGGGTCGTCGTTTCCTGAAAAGTATATAGTACCATTTTTTGTATGTTGTTGACCACTATTTGGCCATCTCGTATCGCTAATACCTAAAATGTTTAAGTTCATTCTGCCCATTTCTTGTACTAATAATAATAATGGTGAGGCACTAACACCCCTTGAAGGAGCTTGGCCTGCAAGGCGGAAGGTTAGAGCTTCCGTATCCTCGCTCTCACACCCGGCTGTCGCGTGTCAAATTCATGACACGTGGTGATGTGATGAGCACCACTACTACGTTGTGTAATTTACCAGGCTCGTACATGCTTCGTACGTTCCATGTACCAATTCTCATAGCATTCTTCAAAACTGTCCCCTCCGGAGATCCGATTAGGGGACTATTAACTCCGGGATATTTGATTTTGAAACTAGCCATGATGATGATATAGCAGGCACAAATTATAAAATAATTAATTATCCCACATCCAATCGCAAAATCAGTTTTTTTAAATTACTACCCCTCGTTTAACACCACAGGCTATGCAATTCCATTCTTATAAAACATATTTCTCAAAAAATAGTTTGTTTACATCAAGGAAGCTCGATGTCGAACCCGCACACAACTGTTAAAGTTTTAATCGCATTCAGGTACGCTGTCTGTGTGGCTCAGTTGACCACGCTTTAGACTCGTAATACTGTGATCGCTGGTTCGAATCCGGCCATGGGTCATCGCAGAAAGCTTTTTTTAAATTAAATAAATGCGAGAAAGCCAAGATGGCCGACACCCCGGGAAGTTTAAATTCAAAAAATTGAACTTAGAAAAAAAAATCTGAAAAATTTAAAATTCAAATATTCGCGCGAAATTAAAATGGCCACCGTGCATGAGAGAGAGAGAGCAGCTTCGATGAAGGGTGCAGGAAAATTTAACAGTTTGAAATTCAAATATTTCCACGAGAAGGGCGCGCGCAGAAAACCAAGACGGCCGACACCCGGGAAGTTTAAATTCAAAAAATTTGAACTTAGAAAAAAAATCTGAAAAATTTAAAATTCAAATATTCGCGCCAGAAATCCAAGATGGCCGCCGTGTAATTCCAAATTAAAAATGGCCGCGCGTAATTTAATCGGAAGCTAATGCGTAATTTAATCAGTAGCACATGTGAAAATTAATTAGATCAAACCGCGAAATTAATTGGGTCAATCCGCGAATTAAAACCGTCAATAAATCCGCGAATCCGCGAATCAAATAAAAAGTGGGGGGGATAGCGGCCCTCTTTCTACTAGGGTTTTATAAAATTTCTGTAGATATTTCTCTTTGTTGTATATTTATTCTTGAGCTCTGACAACGTATTGTGAAATAATTACTTTTCGCTTGGGTTTTCTAATTCGCCGAAAAATTTCTGCCAATTTATCTGCTCCAAGCATTGCGAGATGCTGTCATATTTGGTTTTTTCATACGAAATTAAATTACCTTGCTTATTAGGGATACTGAGAGTAAACTGAAGGTGTGAAATTACAACAGCATGATCTGAGATACCTATAGGAGCTTCTATAGGGTAAGCTACCCAGTGATTGGCCTCATATTCTGATAACTTAGATTTGAAAGCTCACCCTATTTCACCAACTACGATAATGTAAACGACGCCTTACGTACCTATTTGATAGGTAATAGATCCAAATTTATAAAAAATACGTTACTTTTACTTATGTCTTAGTAAATTTTTCAGAATTAATTAATCAGTTCTGTGGATACCAAAAGCTAGTCATTGGCCGCACTTATTCAACGATTGGCCCCCAGATGTTTTAGTTATTGGCTACTGAATGCAAACGAAAAAGAAAAAATCATTAAGTGGATTTTTTTAGAATAAAATTTATTTAAATGAAATGCAAAAATAAAATATATAGATTTATATATAATATATTCCAAATAAAACGCAACTTAACAAAAAATTCAAAATTAGTTCGGAAACAAAACGAATTTTTGTTTTTTATTTATATTATTTGTAGGTATTTTGTAGGTATTCTTGATTCTTTAAACACATTTGACACGTAAATATACTAGAGTTCGATTTTTGCCAGTTTAACCGTTCAATGCATAAGGTACGGTAAACACGTCTGCATGAATTGCATTTTACCCCCAAGTTTTGATAACTCAAATTTTTAGTGCAAGAGTAACAGAATCCGTGGAATAATTTCTGTTTTGTGAAAGTAAAAGCAGATTTGACTTCTGAGTCGTTTTCGGAAAAGAGCCATTTCTTCACTTTTTCAATATTTGTTCTCTTCTGGTCTAGCCCCTCTTGATGTGCTCCCTTTTCATAATTGTCCACAATTTCTTCAGATGAGCATTATTGCATGTCAACTTCTGTTAAAATCTTACTCCTTTTTTCATAACTATTCTTGCAGCCTGGAAGGTTATTTTTATTTTCTTTTTCACAATGTTAATAATTTTCTTCAGCCATTTCTTCATCAGCTTCTGCTAGGATCCTCATCTAATCTTCTAGTCTCTTATTTCCTTCAATGACGTTTGATATGTCGCTTTTATTATCATCATCACGCAGCCTGTTAAATTCTTGTCTAAATATTTTTGAATTATCTCCACTTCAACCTTCTCTGTTCTTATTTTCTCAGTACCCGTTTGTTCCAGCGATTTTTCATATGTGGATTTAGAGAGCTCAGTCTGTATTCTAGGTTTTTTAGGCAGACATTAGAAGTTGTTCTCTTTATGACATTCTTTATCGTTTTAGTATATTTAGCCTTCTTTTTCTCATTTTGTTTTTCAAGCATCATCTTTTTTCTCTCTTCCTTCTCAAGTAGTTTCAGTTTTTTTTAAATTCATCTTCTGCTTTCCTTTTCAGCCATTGAGTAGACGTAATCGCAAATAGTATTTTTACTTCCTTTTACTACTATAAAGGAAGTATTGGATTCACCCCAAAAATTCGAAATTGAGTTTTCAACAGATCTTCACGTTTTAGAGTCCCCTGATCTCAAAAAACATATTTTTTTTCATTGGTCTGTCTGTGTGTCTGTGTGTCTGTGAACAGAATATCTCAAAAACGAAAAGAGGTATGGCATTGAAACTTCCTATATAAGTTTTGTGTACTATTTAGATGAGACAGCAAGCTTTTGAAGAAAATCGCATAACCGGAAGTAGGTGTTTACTCTTGTGATTTTTCAATTTTTTTCGATTTTTTCAAAAACGGCTCTAACGATTTTTTTGAAACTTTACATTTTTCTTACATTTTTAATGTGTATTGATGTGAGATAGGTGATTTTCCAGTTGAATACTTCTAAAGTGGGTTTCTTTTGTTTTCTTTTCAATTTTTTTAATTAACTACTATTTTAAATAAAACACCCGGTATATTATTACATTTTTGAATTCACCTTAAAATTCTAGAGAAAATTTGTCTCTTCAACTAACACTCGATTTTGTACCGTTTTTGTAGAATTTGTAATTTTTGAAATTTTTTAACAAATGGTTAAAAATTAAAAATGAAATTTTTGACTAATTATAAGATCACTGTAAAAGGAAGTTGTGTGAGTGTATCACACCAGATTTTTTGGATTTCTCTTTTACCATTTCTAGTAGGAGTTTTAGCATACCATAATGTTTTGTTTACAGAATTAGAACAATCTTTTTTTGACCTTTTTTGAGCTACAAAGTAGCTCTTGGAATTTTGTATCGCCTTGAAATTTCTCTTAAGGGTTTTCCATTTTTAATTTCCTCAAGAGTTTTTTGTATATCGTTCTCGGTGTATTTATTGTGATATTTTTTCACCCAGAACCATTTTCGGCATTGTCTTCGCCTAAAAATGGGTAAGTTTCAGTGATTGGCCTTTAATGAAATTCAGTTATTAGCCCCCGGCCAGTCACTGGATACGAGGCAATTATTGGCCAGATTTTAAAACACACTGAAACATATACATTATTTCAATACAAAGCAAACCATAAAATTAATTTAGTATGATTACTTGAAAATTTCAGAGATTGGCCATGCGGCCAATCACTAAATAAAACGTGCAACATAATATTCAGTAATTGGCCTCCAGATTTTATAGAGAATTTTAGGTTTTAATGTACTATCATATCAAAATTCCATCAAGTATACTATTAGAAAGGTACTAAATTCATTTCCTTAGTAATAACATGTAAATATTTAGAAAAAATTACTTACCACTAGCAGCGCACTCTTGTCGGAACACACAATATTTCCAGTAACTACAGCTTGTTCGGTTCACTACCTCCTACACCGTTACCTATTTGTGAAACTGGCGGGAAAATTCTTAGACCGTTTGACACCAGATAACTAAGCAGTGTTGCCAGATTGTACTGATCTATACAGATACAAGATTAATATCTACAAATTCTTAATAATTTGCGTTTTAATGCAACGGCCAATAACTAGATGCTAAATAGGAAAGGCCAATCACTGGGTGGCTTGCCCTACTGGGTTTTGTTATAAGCTGACGGTCATTGCTGAATATTAAGTCCAATATGGAAGGTATATTGTTAATACGAAATCTAGTTGGTTCTGATATAAGTTGGTATAAATTTGAGTTTTGGATGCACTCAATAAAGAGACTCTGTGAATTTATTGTTGCAGGAATATTTGTTAGTGGCCATGATATATCGGGAAAGTTGAAATCTCCGGTAACAACAACATTTTCGAGTGAGGAGAGATATTCTAGTTTTTGAAAAAGAACCATGTCATTAACTAATTGAGAATCAGGAGATCGGTATATGCATGCTAGGTTAAGAGAAAATGACTTCCAACGCAGTTGGAGACAAATAGCTTCAATGCAAGGTATGGAAATATCAATTTGTGTAACTGAGAAATTTTGGATTACGTGTTTTGCCAGATAAATGCAAACTCCACCTGCAGTACGCTCTCTATCTTGCCGGTAGATTACATAATCGGGAATATTAACCAGAGTTTATGGATCAGTAGGTTTAAGCCAGGTTTTAGAAATAAGCATAATTTGCGGTTTAAGTTGTTGGACGGTACACAAAAATTCATTGAATTTAGCCTTAAGAGAGCCAAGGTTCGCATATAAAAGCAGCCAGTCGGTGAAAGTTGATAATAATTGGCTATTTCCGAAACATAGTGACAATCTTCGGATTTCCATTTATATATTTGATGGTTAAATCGGGTTCATTATTTTTTTCTCATGTCAAGTTCAGCGCGAAGATCTTTCAAACATTGTGCTTGTACGGGAGTTTTATCATCGACGATGGACATGTTTTTCGTTGAAGCTTTTTCCAGTAGTTTGCGTTTGTTTCGCAATATTTGTTTGGCATCACTTTTATCATACGAGGGCGTTGATTATCTGGCTTTCCGACACGAAAAATGGTAACCGGGTTAGAATTACAATTGCGGTCGAAAGAACGTCTCTTATTGCTTTGCTATCATGTTGTTTTTTTACATCGATCGAATCTTGCACTTATGGCACCCTCTAACAAAAACATTTTTTGCTCTGGTTAGCCGATCAAGGGCCTCATTTGCTATCTTATCAGTAAATTGAGGCGAAGAGAAAGAATCCACAGCGGCAATTATTGCGGTGAATGCAGCCAACTTATTGTGAATATCATCAAATTTTCCTTGAATTTCATCCCTGAAACTCTTTAGCAATAATTTAAGTTCAGCAAATTGATCCATGTTCGAGCTGCATTGATTACAGACGATTTTAATGCCTCGCAATTTCTGCCGGGTACCGCGGTCTTCGGACTTCAAGTCAGTGCAGTTCAAATGCATACTGCGCTTAGAACCATCGCACTGCAGCTTCGAAGTTTCTCGATCGGCGATGTGCTTCGTACAATTTGCGCATGCTGACATCGTTGATAAACTGAAGGTGACTTACCAAGGTGTTCAAAGTAAACAACACGAAGAAATGTTTCAATTATTCGCGATTTTTATATTTTAAGGTGGTAATCTTTATAGTACCCAAACTCACAGTTTGATGTTGCGTGTTAACACAATAGTTTTGATTTAAATTGCACTTGTATACCACTTTTATACCAATTTAAGTGGAGCGAAAAACAAACACTTTTTCTTAACACTTTCGGAATAGTGCCATTGATTTAATTCCGCCCAAATGTTTTGGACGGTTATCCCGTGAACAATTGGTTGTTATTCTTAACTTACCATTTTCTCCCTACAATTATCTTCCTCCTTTTGACACATAATTTAATTTATACATTTTTTATAAATTTAGATCTAATTAGGGTCTCATTTCCGCCATATTTATCTCAGATTTGCTTTCTTCTGATAAACCTACAATTTTTAAGGCTCAGTTAGAACTACTTTTAGTAGCTAATCCTCTTTTAGAACCCTCAGACATAACCCTTGTCGTTAATTTTTGACTAGTCTCTTATTAGATATGCAATGCATAAGCCAATTGGTCATTTCCATTTTGAACGTCCCTCGTATGATATGGACGGGTTGCGCTCCGCGCATGCGCGGTTCATACAACCTTCAAACACCTGTCGCTGTCTGTCTTAGAAATAATTTTCAATATCACGATTTTTATCAAATTGACGGCCATTTTGGCCAAAAGCTAATAAAATTATAGGAAATTAAATTTTAAATGTGTCAGTGAAATTTTAATTTGTAACCTGTCGAATGCAGGATCGAGTATAGTCATATTCTGTGTAGTTTACCTCTATAACGTTAGTGGCCTTCTGCCTTTTTGCTGATGAACTTGTGCATAATTAAATATCGTCACATGCCTTCAAAAAACATGTATTTGGTTTAAACAAGTTGTTAGCTAAGATCTCACTTATAGTTACTTTTATAACAACAGCGCTTATTTGTATTTTTCCTCCTAGCCCTCGAAAAAGTTTTGAAAATAAAACGGTACGTCGGACCATTACATGCAAGTGGTTTTATTTCAATATAACCATTAAAGCTTGGTACTTGTGCGTAGCACTGAGATCGGAGTTATTTCAAACCCTTTCCCAGTCAAGAAAATTTTACTGTTTATATATATTGTTATGATACGAATATACTATGTTAGTAGATAAAATTAAAATTTGTAAAAGAACATGGGATGTGATTACAATCCATTTTAACCTATGAGAACAGTCGAGAATATTTAAAAAGTTTCCTGAATAAATCTGAGTTAAAGCAATTTAGTGAATGATAGAAAGGTTACAGGCGGTTTTAAAATAAAGACAATATGTTAAATACGGTTTAAGAAGCAATAACAAAATGCAAAATTCTACCCTTAGTAGAATTAAAGTAGGTAGATAGCAAATAAGAATATAGACTAGAAGGCATTAAGAATAAAAATGTAGTAGTTAGGAAGCTTGTTTTCCATTATTAGAAAATAACAACTTGAAAAAACATGTAAATAAAATCGTTTTTGGTCTAATTAGAAATATCGAATTTAACCCTCTTTTAATGTAAAATGACTTGGCTTATTTAAGAAGGGTAATCTAAATCTACGTTGTATATATATAAAAAATAAAATATTAATAAGTAAGTAAGAGAAGCAAATAATTTAATTACAAAATATAATTGGCAAGTGGTAAAACTTAATGAATACAAGGATTGTTATTTACAAGTGAATAATTGAAGAATTAATTGGTACAGTTTGATTGAGAAGAATACATTTGACAAGTAACATAAATAGAAAGGGGTTACATCAATCCATTTGCTGCTAAGTGGAGAGTCCAGAAGGGTGTCGGTAAAGCGAGAAGGTACATTCCAGAGGGTAGTAGTGGTAACAGACGAATATCCAGGTTTGCTCTGTGTTGGCTGGCTCCTGTCAAGGATTTCGGGTGTCGTAGTGTTGGACGAAGGTCGGGACTGCAGGTTTGTTCGTGTGTTTAGGAACCAACACATAATTTTAACTTTTAAAATTAAATATGCATACATTTCGTAAGCGAACTGTTACTTGCGGAAATTACAACAAAACTATACCACCACCCTGAACATTTGGTCCTTCGATCCATTAAAACATTCCTGCCTCTCTGATATTTCGAGCCTTTCAACGTTCCTGCCCCTAGTATTTGGTCCAGTAATCCCTTAAACGTACCAGCCCTCTTCGAACAAGACCGTTACGATGGCGCAGCGATTAATCCATTCGCAGGCAGATTATCAACGTGAAGAAGGATGGCCCATTAAGAAAAAATGCAGCATATATCACCGCTCGCAGATCCACCCTAAAACAACTTTCGGAAGAATTTGAGGCCAACCACTCAGACCTGGCAAAGTAAGTCGAGGAAGAACACCCTTATTTTAAAAACAATTTTTTTCAGCAAACCAAAAACGTTTACAATGAAGGGGTAGTCCTGCTCGACAAGTGCGAAGAAAATCTCGTCACATTAGGTGAAATTTCTGGTTTAGGCAAGAAAGGAGCAGGCACAGCCCGAAGACGAATAACTGTAAATTTACGACCACGATTTCCAAGCAACTACACAACCACATGCGAGATGCTGATACTGCCACGGTTAACCAAGTCACTTCCAGAAGAACCAGTTAGAAACTATCAACTTTAGGACCGCAAGAATATGGTGTTGGCTGATCCACTATTCCATAAACCTGGACCAATATACGTTATCCTAGGAGCAGACATCTACAAGGAAATAATTCTGGAAGGAGTACAAAAATTCAACGGAGGCCTGTTAGCTCAAAGCACGGAACTTGGATGGATCACCACGGGGAATGCAACAGCACCATCAGAAGAATGGAAAATTCTTAGCATGGTCGCATGTGCTGCAGAAGATGAACAACTCACAAAATTTTGGGAAATTTAAGAAGAATTTTACAGTTGCAACCACCAGAGAAATGCTGATGGTACATATACTGTGAAAATTCCGCTCAAGGAACCAATAGAAAGGCTTAGGGATTCGAGGAAAACGGCAATCGCACGGTTCCTTCAACTAGAGAAGCGGTTAGAAGAAAATACAGTTCTAGGTAAAGAATACAAAACATTCATGAAGGAATATTTAGAACTGGGACATATGAAACGAGTTCAACCAGGAGCCAATATACGACAATCTTACTTCATCCCTCATCAAGCGGTAGTGAAGGAAGACAGCACAACCACCAAGTTAAGGGTAGTCTTTGATGCTAGTGCGAAGACCACTACTGGACTCAGCTTAAACCAGCTAATGACTGCTGGACCAAGATTGCAACAAGACTTGAAGCAAATTCTCCTAAGGTGTAGGAAACACAAGTTTGTATTTTCAGCAGATATTGAAAAGATGTATCGTCAGATCAAGATAGCCGAAGGAGATCAGGACCTTCAAAGGATAGTATGGCGGTTTTCTCCAGACGAACCTATTCAAGAGTTTAAACTTACCACTGTAACTTATGGAGCAGCATACCTGGCAATCCGTACCCTGTTGCAGCTAGCTGAAGATGAAAGACAAATATACCCAATGCAAGTTGTAACCAAGGTCTTCTGCGTGGATGATTTAATGTCGGGAACCGACTCCATAGAAGAAGCAACGCATCTCCAAGTAAGTCTAATCAATATATTAAAAAGTGGAGGGTTTACCCTTAGAAAATGGGCAAGCAACAGCGTAGCGCTTGTTGAACAATTTCCAGATAACTTACAGGACAATAACTTACTAGAGATCGACGAAGGGGAAACAAGGAAAACCTTGGGAGTACACTGGAGTCCGAAGGCAGATGAATTTAAGTTTCGGGTCAGTCTTCGAGCTGATACAAATCCTACAAACAGGATAATCTTATCAGAAATATCCCGCTTTTTTGACCCATTAGGATGGTTAGCTCCAATTGTAATAAAGGCCAAATTACTAATTCAAAAACTTTGGTTACAACAGCAATCATGGGATCAGCCAGTGGCCACAGAAATAATGAACGTGTGGAAGCAATTTCAAGAAGAATTGCCATTGGTTGAAGACATATCCATTTCAAGATGGTTAGGATACCACAGCGGCATCCGGAAAATGGAGCTGCATGCTTTCTGTGATGCGTCGGAAAAAGCGAACGGGGCTGTAATATACAGCAGGGTAATATCTCAAGGGGGGTAGTGGGTAACACTCTCCTACGATCCCAGTAGGGAACAGGTTACTACAGGGTCTGGCGAAACCTGCCCTACACTAGCTACTGGTGCTCCCCCCTCCCCTTCCCGGGGAAAACCAGGTCCCATACCCCTACTCCTTCCACTTTTATAAATCCTCTACCCCCAAATCCTTACCCTCTACCAACACGCACTGGCCAGCGAGGTAGAGTATAAGCCAAAAACCCCTCAAATGATAATGTCGATTTCCGAAAATAATCCCCAGGTGGGTCGAACGAGCAGTTCGGAGTCCCACACCGACAAGGTCTGCTCCAAGGAATATGGGGGGAGCAAGAAGTCGAAAAAGAAATTACGAACTCTGGAAATAGCAACTTACAATTCCCGAACCTTATCATCAGAAGAGAAAATTGCTGAAATAGAAATTGAACTTGAAACAATAAAATGGGACGTTGTCGGACTGTGTGAAGTTAGAAGACGCGGTGAGGTTCTCATAAAGCTGAAATCCCAACACCATTTTTACTACGTTGGTGAAGAGGATACATCTGATGGAGGTTTTGGCTTCCTGATTAATAAACGTCTTGGGAACAGTATCATTTCTTTAAAGAAAATTTCTACAAGAGTAATCTACGTAATTCTTAAACTAAGCAAAAGATATACCATAAAAATAATACAGGTATAAGCACCAACGACAAGCTACTCAGACCAAGATATGGAAATCTTCTATGATGATGTGTCCTCGGCCATCAACGACGCACACGCTCACTTCACCATATTGAGCGGAGATTTTAACGCGAAGGTTGGTTTAAAATCGGATAAGTCTGAAGTCTGTATGGGAAACTTTGGGTCTGAAGGAAGAAATGACAGAGGTGTTGCGTTACTGGATTTCCTCCTACAGAATAACTTATTTCTTATGAACAGTTTCTTCTATAAAAAACCTCACAGATGATGGACTTGAGAAAGCCCAAATGGAAAAACTAGAAATGAAATAGATTATATTGTAACTGATAAGCGACAAATAGTTGAAAACGTAACGGTGCTCAATAAGTTTACAACTGGAAGCGACCATCGTGAGAGCGAAGATTCAAATAGACCTAGGCAATGAAAGACATAGAATGGTGAAAAAATCAACCAGAAACGCGTGGAGAAACCCCACAGATGCTAATCAGTTCAGTGAACACGTCACCGACCTTTTGAAAAATACAAGCCACTCAGAAGAAAATATAGATTGTTTGAACGCTACAATAGTTGAGACCTTACAGAAAAGCCAAGATATTTACTGTCCCAAAACAAAAAGAGAAGAACGGATTAACTCAAACACGAAAAATCTAATGAAAGAGAGAGATGATATGAAGAAAAATAAATTCCAAAACAAAAAAGAGCTAAAAGAAATCAACAAACAAATATCCAAAGCTATAAGACGTGACATCAGAAACTACAATAATAATCAAATAAAACAAACAATTCAAAACAACAAAAGTATGAAGGTCCTACGCAGAAACATTGGAAACGGACGACAGGAGATAGTAAAACTGAAAAATAAAGAAGGGATACTAACATCTAATACGGAAGAAATACTAAACATAGTCGAAAAATTCTATTCAACACTATGCGGAAGTCAAATTGAAGATGAAGTAGATCCAAAGTCATTATCGTCAATTGGAGGCATTATAAATCAGGGATCTGAGAAACTACCGGAAACCTCTACTGAAGAGGTAACATCCGCCTTGAAAAAGTCAAAAAACAATAAAGCACCAGGTGAGGATAATATTGTCACGAACGCGATGAAAATAGGGGGCCCACTGTTACTAGAGAAGATAAAAATCCTCTTTAATCTTTGCCTAAATAACAGCAGCATTCCAAGTAAATGGAACAACGCGATCGCCATACTACTGTTTAAGAACGGGGATAAAACCGATTTAGAGAACTACAGACCTATCAGTTTACTGAGCCATCTCTACAAATTATTCACAAAAATAATAACCACAAGATTAGAAACAAAGCTTGATTTTTACCAGCCAGAAGAACAGGCTGGTTTTCGCTCAAGTTTTGGAACAAATGATCACCTACAGACTGTTAAAACATTAATTGAAAAGTCTATAGAATATAACAGACCATTAGCTCTCGCTTTATGACGTTCACAAACCATTTGTTACAGTCGAACTGAGAGCTGTGATAGAAGCTCTAAAAGAATGCCGTATCGACTATAGATACTATATAAGCTAATACACAACATCTATAAAAATGCGACGATGACTGTAAAAATGCATGACAACACAAACTACATTCTAATTAGAAGAGGTGTACGGCAAGGAGACACCATGTCACCAAAGCTATTTATTACGGTCTTAGAATACGCATTCAAAAAGCTCAACTGGTATAGAAGAGGCATAAATATAGATGGACAACAACTGACGCACCTTAGATTTGCAGATGATATTGTTCTAATATCGGATGATCTTGGAGAAATAAAAGAAATGTTACAAGAACTGCAAACGGTCTGCTCCAGTATTGGCTTAAACATCAATTTCCACAAAAACAAAGTTCATGACCATTTTGGTACCAAATGACCACATCAATATCGGCGGCAGTGTTGTTAAATTAACAGAAAAGTACACTTACTTAGGTTATGAAATTAGAATATCAAGAGACAACCAAACTTGTGAACTAACTAGAAGAATCTCTCCCGCCTGGGCAGCTTATGGTAAATTAGCTCATGTATTTAAAAGTGGCCTTCCAACGTGTCTCAAAAGAAAGGTATACAACCAATGCATTCTACCTGTTATGACATACGGCGCTGAGACATTAACTTTAACTTCTACAACAGCTCGTAAATTAAGAACTACTCTACGTAGAATGGAAAGGTCAATGCTGGGCTTGTCTCTAAAAGACCATGTTCGGAATGAAGACCTAAGACAAAGAACAATAGTAAGTGATATCATTGAGCGAATATGTCAACTCAAGTGGAACTGGGCAGGTCACATAGCCCGGATGGAGAACAACAGGTGGACAAAGAGAATACTCGAATGGCGTCCCAGGTCAGATAAGCGCAGCAGAGGGAGACCACCTACCCGATGGACCGACGACATCAAAAGAGTTACTAGTAACTGGATTCAGGCTGCACAAAATCGAACAAACTAGAAATCAATGAGGGAGACCTATGGCCAGCAGTGGACGCTAAGGGTTGGATGATGAATATCTCAAGATGGACGCATTCAAGTAACTCTATTGACAGCCAAGTCAAAGGTTGCACCTATAAAAATGAAGAAAACCTTGCCAAGACTGGAATTATGTGCAGCAACGTTAGCAGCAAAAATGTTGGAGGAGCATCTCCATCCTTGCGTGGTCAGATTCCATGATAACCTTATCCTGGATAAGAGCAGGCCAGGAGAAATGTAAACCTTTTGTTGCAAATAGGGTAACAGAAACATTGGAAGTAACCCCCAGTGGAAATTGGCATCATGTGCGTTGAGAGGACAATCCAGCAGATGCTGTATCCCGAGGGCTCGCTCCTGTCAAATTACAGCATCATATATTGTGGTGGAACGGCCCGCAATGGTTACAAACTAATCCTTTGCCACTTACGGAACCAACCAATCTCATAACTGCTACAGAAGAAGTAAAAATTCACCCATTTCAAGCGTTTATCGCCGCAAAAGAAGATTTGGACATCTTATCCAAATACTCGTCATTGCAGAAGTTACTGGGAGTCACGGCACACTGAAACAGGTTTGGTCAAAAATGTAGAAGACAACCGTTTCCAACCGAATACCCTATGGCAGCAGAACTCAGCAAGTGCCACATTCAAATCATCCGTATAGTGCAAGCAAGCAGCTGGTCGACAGAGATTCAAACCTTAAAGAGAAACATATCATTTGACACGAAAAGTTCCTAGGCACCATTACGACCATTCGTCGATGATGAAGGAATTCATAGAGTGGAAGGACGACTTCAAAATTTGATATTGCCATATAATGAAAAACATCCCATTCTCGTTCCCCATAACATTCATCTAGCCCAACTCATAGTGAGAGATGTCCATCGGAAACTGCTACATGGCGGAAGTCAAGCTGCAGCGGCATATATCCGTAAAACAATTTGGATTGTCAATGTGAAGAAAATAATACGCAAGGAAATTCACAACTGCATGAAATGTTTCGCATTCAGAAGACAACCGTTGTAGCAACTCATGGGCAATTTACCTGAACCCAGAGTAAGGCCGTCCCTACCATTTTCTCACACTGGTCTGGATTATGCAGGGCCGATACAAATCAGAACTGCAAAAGGAAGAGGGCATAAGTCATACAGAGGATATATTGTGATATTTGTATGTTTGGCAACCAAGGCAGTACGCTTGGAGGCTGTCAGTAATCTAACAACAAACGCAGTTCTGGCAGCCTTCAGAAGATTTACATACAGAAGAGAAACATGATTGTATATCTATAATGATAACGGAACCACATTTGTAGGTGCAAATAGAGTTCTACAGAAGGACTTCAAGAAAACTGTAGGGGAGTCTAGTGTTCAAGAAAAACTTAATCAAGAAGGAATCCAGTGGCACTTATTCCACCGGCAGTTCCCCACTTCGGAGGAATCTGGAAAGCAGCGGTAACGCCAACAAAGTATAACATGAAAAGGATTGTGGGAAACAGTACCCTCACGTTTGAAGAACTATCAACCCTCCTGTACCAAATAGAGACATGTCTCAATTCAAGACCACTTTGTCTATTAACCACAGATCCTAACGATGTGGTAGCGTTGACTCTTTCTTGACACTTTCTAATTGGAAGGGAACTAATAACGCCAAACGAACCATCATTAGAAGTACATTCTGAAACGTTGACAAGATGGAAATTACTTCAAAAGTTGAAAAACGACTTTTGGAAAATATGGTCTAAGGAATATCTATCTGGGTTACAACGCAGAACAAAATGGACTTTGAAGGAAGAGAATTTTCAAGTAGGGGATCTAGTGTTACAAAAGGATGAAAATAGTCCTCCCAATCGATGGCCTTTAGCAAGAGCGACAGAAGTGCATCCAGGCACAGTTGGTATTGCCAGAGTTGCAACCGTTAAGACAAAGGGAGATGCAATTCTCAAGGGTCCTATCACCAAACTCGTTCCGTTACCAAGACAGGAAGCAGAAGAAGGAAGAAGAAAGCAAAGCAGGGGTAGTGGAGTGTCAACAGTCACAAGAACAATAACACTCTTACTTGCGTTGTGCACCATGATTTCAGCAACCACGGGGTCGTACATAGTGAAGTATCCATCACCTGGACTATTTATTGAAGAACTTGGCCACGCAAAACTCTCGAGGGGAGACTTCAGGATCGCAGTAACAGTGAACATCTCTAGCATCCAAGTAGATGAAGAAGATATAAACAAGACAATCCAGCAAATGAATACCTTATTCAGCAAGTCACTTGTCTTATCGGCAGAATCCCATTGCAAGGAATTAAATAATCACCTGAGAGAGCAGCAACGGCAGATCATCTGCAATATGAAAAGCATGTATAGTCAAGATGTCAGGACCAAGCGAGAAGTACTAGGGCAGCTACTAATCTCAGTGTTTCGAGTTAACGATGAAGTTTACCATGATATCGAATCATTGGAGAAAAATCAACTAGAATTAATACATAGATCTAATCATCAGACAAGGATAATGTTGTCAACTGCAGCAACTCTAAATGAGACTGAGGCCAGAATATCCCAGAAGTTGGATAATTTTCGAAGAAAGCTCAACGAAGGGTTGCTAGCAATCAATGAGATGGAACCTTGGTACAAAAAGACAGACGACAACAAGTTAAACATACATGTGTTAACGTCATATCAGATGGCTACCAATTACTTACAAGAGATGGGTGAGAAGTACAAAAAACTTCTAAGTGTAAAATTCAAAAAGGCAGACATCTTGCAATTTATTCCATCACCACGATTTTACAGAATAGTGTCAAATGCAATGGCCAATCTTCCATCAACCCTCGAGATACTTACCACACCAATCCACAAGATGGAAGTTAGCATCAGTAATGAAACCATCGAGGTTTTCAGTTATTTTCACATAAATGAGAAGCGGGAATACAACTTAATCAAATCAACTCCAATTCCAGTGAAGAAGGGAAATGGAACCTACGCATTGCTGAACTTGCCAATGGAATTCTTAGCTATCAACTACAACGAACAAACCTATTTTGAAATCCAAGAAGACAAGTTGAAGGAGATCGAGCCAATAGGGAAACATCTTTACCTATGCAGGCCATCCGCAGTCCGAAGTATTGAAGACAATCCGAACTGCATCATTGATGAGATCTACCAGCGATTGAACAAGGTCAAATGTTTGGTCCATCAGTTTACAGTTAAGACACTGGTATGGAAAAAACTGTACGCAGCGAATACATGGTTATTTATTCCCAATCAACCCACAACGGCAGCAGTACAATGCAGCGGGAATCGAGAAGATGTGAAGATTCAAGATGTTGGCATAATCCAAATATTCCCAGATTGTACTATATACACAAAACGAACTATTTTGCATACTCAGCTATTCACTACAATTCCTGTCGTAGCTGGGTTCAACAAACCAATGTAAGTAATTATTAACACTACTTTGCAGAATACGAGCACCCACGCTCAACTGCAAATGGAGGAACCTGTGTTACTACCTTCCGATCATTTTCAACGCTACAAGAAGAAGAAGACGAGTTGCAGCTACATCACGACTATCCATTGTGGCACCATCAACATACCATCATGGTGAACACTGGTACTGGAGAAATAACAGGAAACCGCAGCCACGCCCAAATTCAGACCCTCAGAGAGCTTCAGATTACAACTGCCACCTGACGAAGAAAATGGAGAGACAGCCTCAGCCACACCATCCCGGCCCATTGTCGCTCGGCAGAATGTTTAGGAACCAAAACATAATTTTAACTTTTAGAATTAAATATGCATACATTTCGTAAGCGAACTGTTACTTGCGGAAATTACAACAAAAGCTGTCTGCGTTTATTATCAGCACTGGTCGAATGACCGGTCGACAAACTGCAATTTTGCAAACTTGCTATCTGTTTGTTATCAAATTGAATACGCAAGTGCATATGCGAGCTGAAACTAGGGCAAAATAACATGAACCTTGTAATTTACGTCATAATTAATGTATATAAATAAGAAATATTCTAGTCAAATAAACAATACAGTTTTAACATCTGTTCTGTATTCACATAACCTCTGGCCAAGGGAAATTAAGTCTTTTAAATTCATCTCGTGTGAGACTGCACGAGAACGTTGGTTCACAACCCTTTTAAATTTCTGTACCCCTAAGACGTATCCTGTAAATTGTCCAAATTAAAATTATACACTCCACTATAACCTCCACCCTGAACATCGGGAGAGCTGCTGCATTGCAAGGAGCTGCTTAGAGGGGTCGATTGTGATCTATGAATTGGGCGTTTGTCATTGCGATTTAAAAATTGTTGTTGACCTTTGGTTGACATTAGAAGTGACATTAGATTTGAGTGAATAGTTTTAAAATGTTTGAAAATCACTTTTTCAGAACAAAGTAACTAGACAATTGAACATAACCCTGAAAGAGTTTCATGCGCTGTCATATCAATATTTGAAAGTTTGCTTATAAAAAGATACAATTCAATTTAAATAGAGTAGCCAGTGCATAATAATAATAATAATATATTATTATGATACACGAGGTAGTGTGATTAATCATAATAAAGAAATATTTAGAAACTAATAAATTTGGAAGATTATTACAATTAAATTTTGAGGTGTGTAGATAAAAACTGGGGGTTAAATTTAATATGAATCATGAAAGTTAATTGAGACAATGGGTGAGATAATTTAATAATGATTGGAAATTGTATATTCGAAATATTGATGGTTGCAGTAAATGTTAAAAAAGTTCAAGCCAAGGTTACAATTGACAAATGTACTTGTTAGAAAGATAAGAATGAATAACCTGTAATAATAGAATATTTAAAATATAGCAGTGTGCATTAAGAATGGTATCTAACATGAATTAAAATTTTGTTTAGAAATTAGTTACTGAAACAACTCAAAAAAAACAGACATGTAATTTTGAATATGGCGAATTTTGATATAAAAACTTGAAATTAACTGCTTATTTGGTATAATGGTTTAATGAGGTGTGAAAATATAACGTTTAACTAATAAAGACATACAATCAGTGAAGAGAGTGTGCTAATGCAGTGAATTATAAATAAATAATACAGAAGATTACAGTATATGAAGAGAATTCGATTTATTGATACATACAAGATATAATTGGTATTTACGGGTGACATTAGTGGTTGTATGGACGACGATTTGAGGATTTGAAGGAAGGTTGTCACAATTAGTTGATAGATTTGTATGATTTTGTGGGTCTTGCTAGAGACATCGTACTATCTGCAAAAGGAACAAGGATAGATTTGGATCATCATAATATTAAAACTTACCAGGAGTTGATTGGTGTGACGGGGACGTTTGTAACGGAGCGGGACTGGATTCTGGGAACAGTAGCAGTTATTGACAGGACGGATGCAGTTCGAGGGTACACAGGTCATCATAGGTGTTACTGTTTGCGGAGTTAAGCGGTAGATGTTGCCGACTGTCGACATTTGGAACCGTTATTGGTTGTATTTTTGCAGTGAAGGCTAGAGAAGTTATGAAGGTTTGTGTAAAGAATTTATGAAAGCATTTCAAATAACATTTAGTAATAGAAAGTGAGAAAATCAACTTGATATAGTACTTACGTAGTGAATTGATTAATATGTGTGTCAATGTAAAATACGATTGTCAATACCTCGTTTGATGAGTTATAGAAGTCAAGTTTGACAGTAAACGTCATTAGTAGTCAAAGATTTTGAAAATACAATTTTAAAACTTCAATTAATAGAGAACTTGACCTGAGATAAGAGCACTTGATTTGAAAGTAATTATAGTTAACTAACGGGGCAGAGTATTACTAAAGGGCAAACTTAAAGTAAATGTAATACATAATAAATGATGGTGTAGCCGAAGAGGAGTTAGCATAACAAAACAATATATAACAAAGTCCTTTTCACAGCTCGGTGGTTACTACACAGGACGAGAATTTTGACTGGGAGAGGGGTTTAAAAGACTTTGTTATAGGATACGATACAATTCTACCAGAAAATCAGCAAGGAGTACGGACATGAAGCAGTCACCCACATGAAAATGTGGCAGAACATTAGTAGGAAGCTGGCAGCCGCACGTAACAAGAGGATTTTCTTGAAAAAATTTGTACAACACCATGTGACACTAGTGCACCTACGAGGCTACATCAAAGCGTCAGAAAACCTCTTCTGTAGGAACCAATACAACAGGACACTTCGACAAGTGGAGAACAATGAAAAAAGGTTACCCGCAATATATTAAAAATTAAAATTAACGATATTAATGGCACCATTAGAATGTTACATAAAAACTTACATATCTCTATGGAGAAGAGTAAGCAGTTATTACCTAGAGAGATTTTTAAGTCCTTTAATATAAAAAAAATTAAATCATATCATTTTCAACTTAATAAAATAAAAATTAATACCGTTAATAAATTAAATAACCTTTTAGCGCCTACTGTAGCTAGTAATACTAATGTTACACCTGATAAGTGGTTCAAAAACCTCTCCAAAGTTGTTTTCCCTGAAAATACAAAAAGGTTCCTTTCACTTGGACTGAAATTTGAATTGCCTGTTCGCTTAAATAACAAATCAACCCTTTATAAATACCTTTCCCAAATCGAGGACAGTATCAAAACTTTAAACAACAAGAAAATAAATAAGTATCGTTCTTTAGTAGCTTTTCATCTTACAGATTTTCTAAAAAATCAAAATAACACTAATAACCCCTTATCATTAGAAAGGGATTGCAATAAATTCTTAAAAGACAACTCTGATGTATTGATTTTACCTTCAGACAAGGAGAACGTTACTGTAGCCATGGCACGTACTAACTACATTAGTAAAATGCAGGTCCTTCTACAAGACACCCAGGTTTACAAACCTCTTAACAAAGACCCCACATTGTAAATTGAAACAAACCACAATAAATTAATTAAAGAAATACATAATAATAATTATGTAGATACTCCTTCCTACAGACGTTTAATTTGTCATAATACAGAACCCCTAAATTGTATGGCCTTCCTAAAATTCATAAACCCGACATACCCTATTATCCAATTGTGTCATCAACACAATATCCGGATAAAAACATTTCCAAATATCTGGCAGAAATATAAGGGAAAGCTTTCCTATAGTACAATAGTTATCGAATTAAAGATAGTTTCGCTCTCAGCGAAAAGATTAATAATTTCCATTTTCCTCCTAATTTTGAAATCATTTCATTATAGACCAAGAGCCCATAACACCCGAATTACTAGTCATAGCGGCAAGCTCGGTAGGTAGTAAACCTTTTTATATTGCACAGGTAGGTGTCAGTGTACTAGTATGGCTACCCACATAACCATCAAAGCGGTATGGCAATTACATTTTTGGATAATTGGTGTTTAAATGAAGTAGTAAACAAAAATTGAAGCTTGCCGCTATTATTTTTTTTTACAATAAAAAAATTACCAGTTTGACCTAGTATGGCGACCCTTTATACCCTTCCTATCAGTATGGCACAAAATTTTCGTCTGGGTTTAAGGACCTTGTCTATCGATTAAAACCAAAATTAGCCTTGCCGCTTTAAAAAAATATATTGAATTTTATTAACAATTTTCCAAAGCCGCGTTAATATTTGTAACCGCAGTTCGGCAGCAATACTTGCGTTTTTGACACCTACTTGGGCAATATAAAAAGGTTTACTACCTACCGAGCTTGCCGCTATGACTAGTAATTCGGGTGTTATGGGCTCTTGGTCTATTAGATGTGGTGTCACTCTTCACCAATATTCCTTTGGATTTAGTCATACAGGTGGTTGCAAATAATTGGAATCTGATTGATCTACTTATCAGCATACCAAAACCACAGTTTATCCTGCAAAGTTTATAACTTTCTCGCATTCCTTGTCGGATTTAAACAATTTTATCAATTGACGGCCATTATGGCCAAAAACCAATAAATTATAGTAATTAATTAATTTTAAATGTATTTGTGAATTTTAATATGTAACCTAGTGACAGGAAATTTAACTTTACGTTAGTGTATAACATGGTAGCTTCGTTCAACTGCTGCTTTTGTAAATTTAAAATCTTGTCACATGTTAGTGTTATACACGTGCCTTTTTGGTTCTGTACCACAAGTTGTAAGGTAAGATCTCAATTACATTGTACAAACATCGCTTCTTAGGTCTTGAAAATGGTTTAAATAAAAATCGAAACGTTGGCCTTAGCATCAAATGGTTTTATTTCAACAAACCATTAATAGCTCTTTTGCCCAAGTACCGAGATCGGTGTTGGTTAAACCCTTTCCCAGTCAAAATTCTTGTCCTATATATATATATTTATGTTTTAGGTATATACTTAGATACCTTGACACCAGTAAATGGTACAAGAGGACCCGGATTAAGTAACTAAGTATACGGAATGGGACGTTTCGCCGTCGCCTTTTCGCCGTCGCCATTTCGCCGTCGCCGTTTCGCCGTCGCCGTTTCGCCGTTGCCATTTCGCCGTCACCGTTTCGCCGTCGCCGTTTCGCCGTCGCCGTTTCGCCGTCGCCGTTTCGCCGTCGCCATTTCGCCGTCGCCATTTCGCCGTAGACTATTTTACATTTCCGACTTAAAAAAAACACTTTTTCACTTATCTATATCTAAGAAAAACATGGAATCAAAGTTTTTCATTGTTTTAAATGATACATGTTCGAAATCTTTAATAACTTTAAAATATTATTCACATTTATTTCCCATTAGGAGGACGTTAAAGGTTATTACAGTTACACTTCTTATATGCATTAAACCGTCTGATTAGTTGTTGATTACTTGTTACTTTTTGCTAATCCTTTTATCATGCACATGGTGGTCATTATAATGATTTGGTTTAGAAAAAGGTAGTATGGCCGTTATGATGATTTTAGTGATCTGCTCTTTTTTAAAACTTTACATTTTTATTACATTTTTATTGTGTATTGATGTGAGGTAGGTGATTTTCCAGTTGAATACTTCTGAAATGGGTTTCTTTTGTTTTATTTTTCTATTTTTTTAATTAACTCCTATTTGAAATAGAACACCCACATCCGGTATATTATTACATTTTTGATTCAGCTTAAACTTTTAGAGAAAATTTATCTCGTCAACTAACGCTCTATTTTGTACCGTTTTTGTAGAATTTGTGATTTTTGAAAATTTTGACAAATGCTTAAAAATTAAAAATCAAATTTTTTGCTAATTGTAAGATCACTGTAAAAGGAAGTTGTGTGACTGATCACACCAGATTTTTTAACTCAACTTCAACGTCTTACATCTCGCTTATTATACGTTTTCGATATAAGTTGATTAACGTTTTCACCTTTATTTTAAAGTGTTTTGTGTATTCCTAAAGTTTCCTGAAATAAATTTGAACCATCCTATATATATATGTAACTTTACAATTTAAATATTACTGTATACTTGCTGTTTAAGTACAATAGAAATTATTAAACCTATTATGCATTTTCTTCCGGCAACGGAGTACAATTACATTATTAAGTTAACAAAGATGATAGTTTATAAGCAAACAAATTAATGTCCAAATAAATAAAGCGAAGATTGCATTACATTAAAGTATAAAAATAAATTAAAGTATAATTATTTGGCAGCACGGTCTTTGTTCAGCTTTCAAGTTGACGGCGAAATGGTCGACGGCGAAACGGCGACGGCGAAGTGGTCGGCGGCGAAGTGGCGACGGCGAAGTGGCGACGGCGAAATGGCAGACGGCGAAATGGCGACGGCGAAACGGCGACGGCGAAATGGCGACGGCGAAATGTCCTAGACCCACTAAGTATATACTAATAAATCAGTTGACAACGTAAATTTTTATACACAGAAAGCTGTAAAAGCATGCAGGCATTAACGCTAATAGAGGGTTGAACAATATATTAGATGGCACAAAAGATGGCATAGCTGGTCACCTTTAAAGAATCGGAACAAGTAGTGAAATAAATAATTAGGAAGTAAAACACAGAGAACGGGACAAGCGCAACTGACATTGAATAAACAAAAACACTGAAATAAGACTAACTAAAAAACGACTAGTTAGTAACCTTATCTAGTTAGTAATACCTCGTATCTGCACTTTCGCTCATTTATGGTGGTTTTCGTACAGTTTTTCAGAAAGAAATCCCCGACATTTGTGGTGGAAACTCGTACGTGTAGATTTTATTATACACTGAGATTAATAAACACCAGTATTAGCTCCCATCAAAGTGCAATAGGACTAATTATTCTTGTGATTTTGTTAGGACAACTTGAGGTTTTTTAATTACTTTTCGAAATTGCCACACTTTCATTTTAAATATTGACGCTTCCCACGGTTCCAGTTTAAAACGGAACTTTGGCATGGGCTAGAGAGAGCACTAGCAACTAGCATGCCTTTCGGCGGTATTTCGCTTGGTCGCTGCCGCCTTCAAAAAGTTGTTTGTATTCCGGAGTCTCGGGCTACGTCCCGCGGCTCGAGATCATCGTTGAAATTAATATTGCAATGTGTGTGTTCCGTGGCTTCTACTTCGGGGTTTTTTATTTAGGATACTAATATGCGTTTCTTTATTTACATGAGGTATCCTTTATCTTGGTGTATATTATATGTTTGTGAACGATGTTTCCCCTGAGCGATCAATCTGTAGCTTTGGACTTAATAAAGAGCACACTTATGATAAGCATTTATTTTCTTTGTAGAACTGTCATCTATTTATGCTCTTCGTTTTTGTGGGGAAGTTTTGAAACAGCGAATTTTGAGCCCATAAACTGAGCAGCTGCCGTTGGGAACTGCTGCTGCTAGTCGTGAAGGCATTTTGGCGATTCTTATGTGGAAATAACCCTTTTCTCACTATCAAGGACAGTTTGGTAAAGGGATTTGGGTAACGCAATTTTTCCGCAAAGGCTGTATCCGAATTCACCCAAGTTAGAACTTGATGACTACGCTGCTCCTTGCGAAAGCAACTCATATATTCTTTGTGCAGATTAATATAGTACATAATTTGTGGTAACTGCAATTCAATCGTGCACTTGTATGTTTCTGGTTAAAGATAGCATTTGTACCTAAAATTTGAGTCGCTGATTGAATAAAACTAACTTTTACACTGTAGCCAAAGTACCTGAGAGCTCACTAATTATAATATCATTATTTGCATGCTGGTTTCACTTTGCAGGTATTAAAATAGGGTTGATGTAATTTGGGAGGAAATATACAGGTACCTGGATAGATTTGCCC
>CALNHX010012025.1:0-27975 GCA_940337035.1 Agriotes lineatus
ATGCTCTTTGGTGGCTCGTGTTGTTTGAGTACCTTGAGAACGAGGATACTTAGGCAGATTTGGCCGTTTTGCTGTTTGTGCATCCATATTCACTAACGTTTCGCAAGACCTTGCAGCTTGCATCATCAGAGTGAAAGTCGCACTAAGAACCAAAGGTCGGTGTGGAGCTATTTATAGTCCTCTGTGCCAATCGCGCTGTAGTAAACAAAGTAGCAGCTGGTGGGGTAAGATAATCGCTGATACTGATAATAGTAGAATGGGCAACCATCACCTAGGGGTAGTCAGAATCAGAGTAATTGTTAATATTTTATAAGGCGCAACACATTTTTAACCTGCTTTTTTGGAGATTTCATAATTTTTAAAATTTGAAACAGAGACAAATATTTTAGAGATAAAGAAAGAAATGATGCAAAACGAATATTTTTCTCCCCAAGCTGGTGGGATTGTTTACCTTACACATTAAACATTCAGAATTTCAATCCTTCGATCTTCTTGCATTTTTTACTTTTTATTCGTTTATTTGTGTTATAATTATAATATTAAATCGTGCGAGAAAAATAATGTTTTGATCAAGTTTACATACTAACGTAGTTGCGAAAGCAGATTTAATCCTGCTATATGGTTAGCTTGTTGTAATTCGTTTATGATTCAAATCAGCGCTCACTAACGTAGAGAACAAAAATATGTTGGGGAGTGGACCAAGCTTTAAGAAACGACAATAATATTCATAGCGCCATCGCCATGACAAAACAAGCCGTTCCCCATACGTTTGCCAAACTTAACTAATATTTCAGCACTTGTCTTAATTAATACCCCAGACGTTGTACCAATCGCCACATATATCTTCCGAGTCCAATTGTTAAATTGTTCGCTGGGTTATATATCATTCCCTGTGCCCCGAAGATAGGATGATACATGGACTCGGATTCCCATATATCCCGCCGAAGTGTTGCATCGCTATCCATGTATCGCCGCAAGAGATTTTTGCAGTAGCAAAATTAGAAAGCGCGACCTCCTTCCACCGGCCCGGGGCGGCGGCTTCTTCAGTTTTAATAAGCAAATGGCCTAAAATTAGTAAGCATACTAAAAGGTACTTGCAGGGCAAACAGCCGATTAGACGGTAACCTGCCCGTCCAATTTTCCGGCCGATAAATCCATTCTAAGCGCCGGCGAGATGGTCTTTATACGAGCATTTCAGGGTTTATATATTCATGGAGGCGCTCTAAGATTAAGACGAGCCATGGCCATCTGTGATGTGTGTTGAGGGATTACCCGCGCTTAGAGCTGATGGAAAATGTTTATAATTTAGCGCGCTCCAATTTGCAGATCGCAAAGCGAATTTTTCATCTTCCGATTGCTCAATCCTTCTGCACGTCTGATCGGCTTTGAGGCAAAGGCGTCTTTAGCGCGCGATTGACCAGGGGCGTTTGATCTCCCACTTTTTAACTGATTGCCAATTTCTAAGATGCTCCAAGACGCTCCGGATTAAAGCGGGCGAGAGAGCAAAAAGTGGAAATCGGACCGTGTACCTTTAAAAACGCAATCAGATGGCTCTTCCGATCTTCTGTCCTTTTCGAGCACCGCAGCGCGGCGAGCGGCGACCCGCGTAACTTCAGTGCAAGATTTAATTAAATCCGAGTCTTGATTTATTGTCGCTTGCGCTGCCCTCCTCCCCTCGAGTCCTTTCACCCCAGTCCTTACCCCCTTCTCCCTAATTCTGCCTTGTTGTTTACGCCTGTATGATTCCCATCCCTGCATCAAATTCCAAATTTATGCCCGGGCGCTGATTCTTCGCCTCACCTAAGGGACGCTCTAATGTCTGGATTGGTATCCAGGAGATCAAAACGCTGTCGAAAAATCCGGGCATTAAAAGGCAGGAAACCGGCAGCAACCCCGGCATCCGCTAAAGACTCGGCTGGTTTACCTATAAACTACCCTTAATTCCGACATCCCTCTAAATTACAATCCCCATTCTTCCAGCTTACTTTATTTTCCCTTTACCTTGCAGGGGTAACTAAATAACTGCCCCATTATAGCGTAAGCGCCCTGAATTAGGTCTTGTTGCCGAGGTTGTAAGGGCGCGGATTTTTAAGGCGCCCAGACGGGCAATATATGCAAAAGGATCGCGGATTTACATATACATGTGTTTTATGGTTCAATTGGCCTATACTTTGGGAATCCCTCTTTTATTTTAATTTGCTTTTATGGCCCGTTTTTCTTTGTAACGGAACACCTAAAGAATTGCGCGACATACTGTCGAAATAACTGAAACAACCCTCATCCACTTTAATAAAAGCATCCGGGAACAAAGGTGGATTGCGTCAGGAACTAAATTTGACGACACGCTTTGCCAGTGAACCCTGATTCAAGCGTGGACGTTAATTAAAAGCCTTCTAAATCAAGTACTGAATCATAATTACTCTTGCTCAAGACTTCAACCAAGATGGTTTCATGGATAAAATCTATAAAAAATCTTTGATAATCTAATGCTCTACTTATTAAAGCATAATTAAGTTTAATAACTAGCACTTAAAATTCTGTAATCTCAGCTGTCAAATTTTTAAAATTTCTAAATTATCAACTTTGTTTAGAATAAAATTCTAGAGTTACAAATAATGTAAGTATTGGCTGGCTAAATTTGGTTAAGTTAGCTTTGGTAGGTTCAGACGCAGCTCAGGTTTAGAAAAGAACTGAAAATGTATTGTCAAGGTGATTAGCTCCACTTTGTGTGTCCAACTTATGTTATGTTATAATTGACTTACACCTTTACTTTAGTTTATTCTCAATCAAATTTTTATATTAAATTGAATTTGAATTAATTTAATTTTTTATTATGTATAATCAAAATTATTTACTGCTAGTCTCAGTAGAGACACTTGACTCCTATTTTATATGACAACTCAATACATCTGTCAACTAACAGTTCAAACTAGTTTTGAAAAATAACTTACAAATACTTCATCGTTACATTTGTCATTCGACAATCTCAAATGATAAGTACTTCCTTAAAAATTAACTCAGTTTACTCTTTATTTTCTTTCAGTTCTTATTTTAAATACCAGTACTCTGTTACCTTTTATTGGAATTTACACTCTCTTCTACCAAACCCAATACATCCAGCTCTGCAATTCATCAAGCTACAAAACTGATCCACTCAAAGCCACAGCGAAGGCCTCAACTGACAACCAACTGCCAAGATGTCCAGAATCAGTATCCAAATCAACACAGGAAACCAGTTCGCCACAGGTACGCATGAGAAACAGCTCGCCTTTCTAAATCAGCATCTACACCTCCACCACAGTATGCATCCAAATCGACCTCAGTTCTAAATGTTTTTACTCTAATGCTCAACCAAATCACAAGTATGAAGCCTGCTACAACCCAGCACCACAAACCTTTACCAGATGCAAGCCACAAGATACCACTTGACAAGCTCCACAAATATGCTCACTCTGTTAATGATGTCGATGTAATCTACTTCCTTTGTAAACCATTCCTTGTTATCCAATTCAGTCGATGTAATGTAATTCCACAATAAACTCAATTTACACTCCCTTACTTTTATTTGCCTTTGTAGATCATAACTGTATTAGATTGGTTTTCTCATCACATTCATCTTCATCCATCTAGTCTGCTAATCGTTTCCTTTTAACATTTTAGTTTTTTTTCTTCTGCACCGCGCCAATTTATTTTCAATTTTAAACCCTTTTATTTTGTCAAATATGTATTTAAAAACTTTTATAAAGGGGTTTATTTTTTAATTTCAAACGTTACAAATTGGATTACATCATTTTCGTTATCAAAATTTTTTATTCTAATCATTAAACTGTCTCCTTAGCGATCGATCTTATTTTTTACAGTCCGACACACTATTAAAGCTTTTTTATATAACTAATACCTACTATGTTAAATAATATATTTCGAAAAAGTATGTGTCATTAACTTCCAATTTCATTTCAGATATTAAATTAAGTTAAGATTCTACTGTTTCTCAATTAGATTCATTTAAAAGTCCCTTTACTCATCAGTGCCAACATAAATTAAATTTCAAAAAAATTCACAGCCCTCTAGAGGTTAAAAGTTTTCGATCATATGGTACATATCATAATCCGGATATGAATATTTTCTATTACTTACGTGGAATAGCGCATAACACCACGTTCCAAACATAAACTGATTTGACTAAATGTATAAAAATAAAAAAATGTATAAAAATAGAAAAAGGGAGACTAGTAAGCCGACTACCACTTGGTTCATCCTGGGTAACGCTAACAGGCTTTTTTCAAGTATTAAATTTTTCGGCGGCGAATTGCTGGCGGTAAATTATTGGCGGTGAATTGCTGAGGCGGGGAACTGCTGAAGCGGTGAATTGCTGGCGATGAATTGCTGGCGGTGAATTTGTCTATAACCAGATTTATAGGCATATGCATATTCAAACTAACCCCACTCTCAAAGTTGCTGGCTTTTATTACAAGCAACTGGAATCTTGTCATGGATAATCTTTAGCCTAATAGATGGTCCAAAGCTGTGCTTACAAATGGATAACTAGATTTCATAGATGCCGCTTGTTTTTGAAGTAGAATTGATAGATACATTTCTGGAATTGATAGATACATTTCTGTAGTGAAAAGACCATTTTGCCTTATCGCATTTCCTTTTATTCATTTTATGAAATAGCAAAAGGGTATAAGTTGACATATAGCTTTTTGCAATTTCCCGGAATATGTATTTTCTGATAAATAATTACAATGACAAAACAGCATATGTAGACATAAACTAAACAAGAATATGTGGTTTCGAGTTCGAATAATGTGAGGTTATGTGTAAACTTACCGGTTAAGTTCTTGTTACAGCACTTCTGCAAAACTTTGTACGCACGAGAGCGTGTGTCCATTTTGACACTTATTCGTTAAACTGCACTATAATAACTAATAATAACACTGGAAAACTGGACCGCTAAAACGAGCTATTGCACTTGCATGGAAATGCACTCGTAGTATAAGTGTACATAAGTTATTTGATTCCAACAAAAACGGAAAGTTATGAAATGGCAAAAGGGTATAAGTTAACATATGCTGTTCTGGCGTTGCAGATAACTTTACGAAAAGCTTTGACTCGGGGTATTAGTACACATGTATCTATTTGCCATTGACTAAATTTCTTTTTTATCAATTTTTAGTGAATTTTCAGGGAATAAGTCTACATATCCCATTTAGAAAACTTGCTGTAACAATGCGGTTAAGGTATGTAGACTTATATCCTCTTGTATTTAGATGCCCGATATTGCTCTGGACACGGGGCATCAATAAAATAAAAACTGAGATAAGTCGACTCATACCCTTATGCCTTTTTGCCACAGGTTTATTTATCCTCGAATCGCGGCTGAACATTTTAAAAATGTATAAGTAATTTGCTAATTTTCAATTACAATAAACCACTAGAATTACAGATGTGATACGTTTTGGATAATCAAATTTGGTTAAGGCAATTTCAGGTAAACTTAGTATTACAGTAGGACATAAAAGTGAAGTGCTATGGGTGTGGAGAAATATGCCACCAAATAAGAAATTTCTAAAAATAACAAACAAATCTGCTATCTATGTAGTGAAGAAAGACACAGGACTAAAACTATGCGCTGCGCTGAATACAAAAAAAAAATAAAAGCGTCAAAGATGAACAAATGCGATTTTCAACCACAAAATCAAAATAATGCAAACAAATTCAGACAGGACTAAGCTTCGACGCCAATAAACAGTAAAAAGTGTAGGTCTTTTCCAGAGCCAAATAAAAATATGCTGAACCACAATTAATAATGGATACCTGATAACAAGGTAGAAGCAGTCAAAAACAAAGTGCTCATTTCATCCCCCACCTCCTGAAGATTGGCGAGCAGCTACTTAATACAAAACCATTTTTTTAATAAAAGGCATCACGTCGCAAAGGTTAAACTTTTTAACGAAGGGCAACTTGCTGATTGCCAGATGCGTTAATTATTTGTAAACCTTCGGGGGAAGAGGAAGTGATAAAATGGGCACTCTTGATATACCACATAAGACTGAAGTGATATTTGCTGTTATTATTAGCCCCACTTAGCATGTATGTATTTATGTAATGATTTATCTTTGAGTTCTTATAATAATTAGTTCCACACCACAGCTAAATTTCTTTTATAATGACAAAATGTTTTTTTGTGCCCGTAAATTACACAGGTCTACAAAAATTTTTTTGAAAGATGTTTTGACTTCAACAAGTAATTTTATACAATAACGGAGCCCTGATCACGAATTTCATTTTAATTTTTATTTATCACGTAAGCTTTTTTTATAAATTGTAAAAAAAGAAAACACCGTTTACACATAATATACATTTATTGCATAAAATGAAAATGAACGTATAGTTTCAAAAACATTACTTATGTAATTTTGTTTTCTGTCCAACTAAATATCTTTTACGTTTGGTATGAAAACTGCGTTTAACACCTTTTCTGCTGTGTGTTTTTTTTATTATCTCGTTCTAACATCCAGCAATAGTCTACCATCATTGATATGCTCCATCTACCTTGACAAGATGAAACCATTTATCCTGTTCTTCACTCACTGCACCGAGATTGTCTCGGAACTGATCCAAATCTGAGAATAAGAAATGTACTTTTGAACTCATATTGCAGCCCAAGTGCCGCAACTTCTTTGACATGATGTTAACAACATTCTCATACTCAGAGTCCCCAAAAACTTTTCAATAACCTCTTTAAACGAAGTCCACCATCTTTTGCAACAGGATTCATACAATTGAGAAATTCCTCATCTTTACAAAGCGATCTTCTTTGAGGCCCTACAAAAACTCCTTTTAACTTTGCTTCAGATAAAGTCGAACATTTGCTGGAAATGTATTTAAAACAGTCTCCATCTTTGTCAAGAGCTTAACGAATTGCTTCATTAAACCTAATGTAATATATAGAGAGAGTAAAAGGACTTTTGTAGCATCCACCAATTTAATAAGCTATTCCTGTAAAAAATTGTTGATGTTCCAGCAACCAACAAATTTTGCTCTCGAAGTCTGGATCCCAACAATTCTGACGCCTCTTTCGGAAGATCCAAATCTCTTATTAAATCACTCAGTTTATTTGGAGTAAAAAGTTCTGGTTTATCGCATACTTTTGGATTAACGCCTAGGTCGTTCTAATAAGATGGGCCTTCATCGGAGTCAGAAGAAACTACAACTTCTAATTATTTTGGTAGAATAGGTACTGGTACGTCATGTCCGTGGGGCACAGGTCTGACAGCAAAACTGATGTTGGGATATGTTATATTTCTCTTATTCTTAGCAAGACATGCCATGGGTATTTCGAAACTTACTAATTTTTTTCTACTTTGCATACAATCTTGGTCACCAAGTTTTATGCTAAGATAAGCATAATATGCTGATTTTACAAATGCGGTTATACGTTGTCTTTTTTTAGTTATCACAAAATTTCCACAAATGTAACAACACTTGTTCGGATCGTTTATACAGTGACACTTTTTTATTATTTAAATTAACAAAACACCAACAAACATCTACGAAAATACACACATTGAAAATCGACATCATTATCAAATTTGGGTATGAATATTTTCCATATTTATTTTAATTTCTTGAATTGGCTAAATTTAAAAAAGCAGTCGTTTTGTAAAAAATCTGTACGTGATGGAAAAAAACGGATTTTATTATCGAGATCAGGAGGTCCAAACCATTCAAGGAAACATATTAATTGCCAAACATCAAATTTGTTGTAGACCTGTCGGTAATACAGACGTCTACTTCATCTATTCTAAATTAGACTCATTTTTCTTAGCCTCACTTGGGACAAAGCTCTTTACAGGTAAATGATTGACTTGTTTAGTTTCGTAACAAAGCTGACCACCTCTTCGTAGGTTCGTTTTTGAATGGATGCTTATAATGAGCTACAGGTGGCTTCTGGCGATGCCTCCGCAGCTGTAACAGGGTTTGATGGTTGTCCTTGTTAAAGCGGCCCTTGCTTCAGGCTCAACACAGCCCGATAACGTCGTAGCCTATCGACACTCTTTACGTCGGAAACCTCTTCTACCGTCGAAACGGAATTCTAGCTTTCTCTGCGTGGTATCCACAAGGTTTTAGTTTTAAAGATTCCTGGTAGATGCACACGTGCTTAGGTTTTGCTTTGGATGACCACTGTGGCTCGAACGCTTCTCTTGTGTATCACAAGATGATATTTTTTAATGTATTTACGGTTTTCGGCTTTTATTTATTTGCGGTTTTTTGCCACCGGCAAAACTGTATTCATCTTTCTCAAATCTGGGAAGTACAAGCAGTTTGATTTTCTTCTGGGAAAAACCTATGAATGCCTACTTGCTTGACATCAGTCTCCCCACAAGCAATTCTAACTACTACTACTAGCCGATATAATAAAGATCAAGGAAGAAGAAAGAAGGAATGTTCTACGGCAAAAAAGGGAGGAACTAAGGTCGGCAGGCGTCTGGATCATCTTCCTATGAATCCGACAGTCCCTATCAGAATTCTGGGGGTCTTTTGAAGGTTTGACTTCCTTCATTCAAGACAAAAACCCCTGTCATCTAGAACTTAAATAAAACCTTACAGGTTAGCTGAAAATCATTAAAAATATATAAAATTTAGTAATTTTTAATAGTTACTACAAAATACTAGAATACAAAATATAATAGGTATTGTAGAGTTAAATGTAGTTGCGTTAGATTCGGTAAATCAAGTAATATTATTTGTAAGAGTAGCTATAACTAAATTACTATGTTTCTTTTTCAAATTATATGCCATTTCACACTAGTAGATGTCGTTTATCAAACACATTCAACATATTGTCATAGTTCAGAACTGACATTAATTGAACAGTTATATTAAAATATGGAGACAGCCAACCTTATTGAGATTTACTAGCTCACTAATAATACATTTTTATTAACACTATATTATTTGGTTTATGTTTAACGAATAAAGCTAATACTAGAAATCTTAATTCAGAATAGGCCTAAAATTACACACTTTCGCTTTATTGAAAAGTGACTATGATTTACTTTATCGTCTGTTCATTCTCATAACGTCAGCCAAGGCATATACATACAGCCGAATGACCTGTAAGAAAGAAACATGAATAAGGTGGAAAAAATTAAGAACGAAACATATTGGGGTGGAATTTTTGAACAGGATATTAACCAACATTGAAGAGAGTATAGTTTTGACATATGGGCTTTTAATGTCCAGAAGTGACAGAATTATGTAGATTTGTAAACTGTGTGAAAATGTGCTACGTTTAGAATTGGGAGTGATAGATTTATTTCAGTATCTTTAGAGTGAAGTCCAATTTCATAATAGTTAAAATATGAAAAGGTAAACTTTTATATGCTAAGCACAAAAAATATCGCCACTAATCTAGCAAAGAAATCCCAAATAAATTCTGTGTAGCTATCATCTGCAACAGAGTGCTACACGTCTTTCTTTCATTTATTAATTTTCGTATGTCTACTGTAACGAAGTAAATCTAAGTCTTTTAGTTTATGAAATGTTCTTCAACCCTAAGATGACTTTTTATGAAAAATAGGGTACTTGCGACTAAATTTACACCTTTTAGTTATTCAAATGGATCCACAAGAAAACTACATAAATGATGTTACTAATAATTACTATCAAAACACGAAACACTTAAGTAGATACCATAATACTTACACTTCGTTGCTGTGCACTGTTTCTAGTTTCAGCAAAGCTCAAGTATAATAAATGTACTTGAAGAACCTGTGAATTTATCGAATATTTTATAGAAAATATTTCAGTATATTAGTTAGTGACTAGCAACCCAGTGAGACAAATGTCTCATTTAAAAAAACAAAAAAGACCGTTTTGCAAATAGAACGCGTATTCACCACACGTACGTATATGACGTCATTGTTGGTAGCAAACTACCAGTCGCATTCGCCTTGATAAAATTTGCCTATAATCTAACCTAAAAAGTTAGGATTAGGATAATTAAGATAATAATTAGTATTAGAGACTGAAATTCGGTTCCTGACCTGACATGACCATTCCAAACATATAACTTTAATAACTTTTTTCTCTATCTCTTACGGTTTGGCTGCTGAAACAGCGTCCCAGACAGACACGTCTATTAGATAAAGGATAATTACCTTACCAACACGGAAATGGTGTAATTTTTATTTACGTAGGGGCCCTTGTCGTATTATAAATGCACTCGAAGAGCCTAGGAATTTATCGAACATGTCAGAAAATGTGTTGCAATTTGCGAAGATGTGGAATAGAGCTAATCCTAATAAGCCACAAAAGCTTTGGACAAATTTAACTGCCGAAGAATTTTATGCAAAATTAGGAATACTAGCAGAATATCAGCAGGAGCATACGATTCTAATAAAGAATACAATAGCAAACAGAATACAAACCGATAAAGCTACAATTATGTATGCTTCTCGACTAAGTTTGAGGTATGAGGAAACCACAGAATAATATGTTAAATCTATAACTGTCTATTTTACACTTGTATATAAAAACTGCACCTGGGTACAACATCGTGGTGGAGGGGATGAAGATTAAGAACGCTCGAATGATGTAATTCTTGTGATGCCTACATTTAATTACTGCAGATTACTTTTATTTCCAGATGTGCCCTCGTATTGTAAATGCACTTGAAATACGTCTTATTCAATGTATCTTACAATGCCTCGAAGTTTGCGTGTAATTACTACCATAAAATTGAAGCAGTTGAATGGTTACCTCTCATACACACACTTAGTTAGTGCACACTATTCCTAGTTTCAGAGCAGCTCTCGTATCATAAAGGCAATCGAATACATGTGAACTTATCGTACTTTTAATAGAATATATTTCAGTATAAGAAGTTACAGATAATTACCTTAAAAACACAGGAATTGTATAATTGTTGTGATACATACATTTAGTTATTGCTAGTGGTTTTTATTTTCAAATAAGCCCTCGTACGATAAATATACTCGAAGAACCTCGGAAGTTATTCAGCATGTCAGAAAATGTCTTGGAATTGGCGTATATATGTTACTTGTAATTACTATCACAGCATTGAAGTAGTTGAATGAATACCTCTAATAACCACACTTGATTACTGTGTACTATTCCTAGTTTCAGAGGAGCCCCCGTACCATAAAAATACTCGAAAAATCTCTGAACTTAGCCAACATTTCATACAATACATTTTAATATAAGAAGACGTTACTGATCACTGTTTCCAGCACAAGAAGACTATTAAGTGATTCTTCAGATGTTCACATTTAGTTAATCTGTTTGCTGAAAAGCCCTTGTATTATAAATGCACTTGAAAGAACTAGGCACGTATCGAATATGCAATGTGTTTCAGTTTACGAAGATGATGTTGGTACTCACTATCAGAACATGGACACTGTTGAGTGGTACCCCTCACATAGTTATATGCAATATTCCTAGTTTCAGAATGAATATACTCTAAAACGTCTGACTTATCGAACACTTTGTTAAGGTAAAAGGCGTTACACATTATGGTTCATTAATTGTGTCGTATGATTTTGTGCGTTTCGGTCGCCCCTGTTCGAACATTTAAACTTTGTATAGTCATTGAGGTAGCCAAATTCTTTTTTAACGGCATTCAGTCGAGCGAGATGGATTACCGATCCGTTGTAATGCGTAACTAGGCCAAGTATCATTTAATTGTCGCCGTGCACCTGCTTCTGTAAGCTTCTCCGGCTTGAGAATATAATTTTCTTGTCTGCAAAATCACTGTAACTCTGTAACTAGCATACTTTACGACCAACTTTGGGTATATAATTATTTTACTACGAACGGCAATCAACTTTACACTAAAATTTCAGATTAAACAGACCCAAATACTCTAACCAGCTTCATATTGTACCAACAAATGTTCAGGCAATGTGCAGAAATCGGAAGGCCGACCAACTACAGTGAAGGCGGGTTCGGTGCTTTGTATTATTAGCGAGAGGTATTCAAATTACGAGGGTGCGCCAAAGAGTCTTTTACAATCGACAATTCCATTAGCTAACGGGCACACTTATATTCACTAAGAGTACTATGTACAGCCAATTTGTTAAGGCCCGAAACAGACTTCTTAAAGGACCAACACCTCAATTGCTTTCATTAGCTGTATACAAAACTATATTTAGCATGAACAGAGTTATATTAATTAATGACATTAGTTATGATACATACAAAGTGTTACTGCAGTTAATTTCGACATTCGCATAAATCGTGACCCAGGCTACATGCGAAAGCCACAAATACAACCAAGTCTACTGTTGTCACTAATTATTATAGAAGTTTATCTAGCACATAACATAGTTTAATATTTACATAAATAACAGATTTCGGGGCAGATTAAATTAGCGGGTAATTACAAATTTACAATGATCCGCAGGTCGAACATAGCAGGAGAGCGACAAGCATGTGAGCACGTACTTAGAAATTTAGAATCTTCTATAAATGCGCCAGTGCTCACTCACAAACTCGAATGTGATGCAGCAGTAGCTGGTGATTTCAATTTTTAGGTGCATTTAATGTACAGATTTGTTTTACATTCTTAACAGAGAATTGTTTTTTATTTCTTCCAGGAACGCTAGGCTACTTTGACAAAACAAACAGTAGCGTACTGCACAACTAGGATCAAGTATACGCACAGCAAGGACTCCCAACAACAACTGTTAACCGAAGAAGCACAGCCGGGGCCACAACACGGACTCAGCAACAAACGGAAAACTATGAAATGGCTACCAAATTAGTAATTCAACCTAACTGTTCAAACTTCAACTAATCGTCGGCTTTTCAGCTTAATTGGGGCCCAAATATTTTCTATAAATCAACCATACAAATCCGCGGCATCGCCGTATCTTGTCTTCGTGAGTTACTATAAACTAGTCCTAAATTAAGGCAAAAGCTAATACGAAGCATTAGAGATCGAGGGATAAGAGAATAGCCGCGCGTGCGCGAAGACAATTGAATGATACTTGGCCTAGTTGTGCATGACAACGGATTGATTATTTATTTCGTGTGACTGAATGTCATTCAAAACGAGTTCGGCGACTCTACAAAGTTGACCTTTTCGGACAGGCGCCGCCAATACGCACAAAATCAAATTAGGAAGTTAAAGGTCCTTAATGCATTATGCTTTTCACCCGTAACAATTTTATAGAATATTTTTTAATATAAGAAAATTCTACTGATAAGTATATTCAGTCCACAGAGACTTTTAAGTGATTCTTCTAACACTCACATTTAACTATTGCGGATTAATCTTTGTTTGCAGAGAAAACCTTCTATTATGCACTTGAGGAACCTCGGAATTTTTCGAACATGTCATACAATGTGTTTCAATTTGTGAAAATGTTATTGGATTATACTATCAAACCAGTATTAAGTGACCCTTCTGTTACCCACATTTAGTTAGTCTGAATTATATCTATTTAAAGATTTATAAATGCACTCGAACAACTTTTGCGTTTGCGAAGACGTTGCTAGTAACTACTATTAGAACATAGAAGCAAGTGAATGGATATCTCTGATGCTCAGATTCAGTAACAGTTTACTATCCTATTTTCAGAAGAGCCCCCGTATCATAACTATACTCGAAGAATCTTTGAACTTATCGAAAAGCTTCGTAGAATATGTTTTAGTTAAAGAAGGCAACACTAGTAATAATGCAGAAACGGTTTAATGTATATTTTGGAGCATCCTTATTTAATTATTCTTATTTTCAAAGAAACCCTAGTATAATAAATGCACTCAAACAACTTCTAAGTTTACCTTACACTTCATAGAATATGTTTTAATTTTGAAAGGCGTTACTAATTATTGCCTTAAAAACATGGAAATTCTTAAGTCGATTTGTCTGACATCCATTTTCAACTAATGTGAATTATTTTGACTTCCAAAAGGGTCCCTGTATCAATAATAAGTTATTTTAATTAGGGACCGGGTAGTTAGGATTCACTTTAAAATTTTAAAAGTGATTGAACCCTACCATCTTTTAAAGTGTAAGCGTCATCGCTCATGTTTGATTTCGCGAAGACATCACTGGCATTTACTCAACTACTATGGAAACAATTTTTCGCCTGAAACTCTTCTCGGAAAGGAAATGGCTGCTCGCACGCTCCCAGCCCGACGTCTTAATGCAGTAAAATAAGGAAGCCGAGTGCTCTACGTTTTATGGAAGTCTGTGGGTCGATATCGCGGGCTTGGGGTTCATATCTGGGGTTTGAGGTGGATATGAAGGGGTTTAGGGCGGTGTTGTGATCCCAAGCGGGAATCTCGCGCCTTAACGTTGTGTCGGCAACATCTGGCTCGCGACAGATGTTTTCAGCAGCCAGCAGGAATACAATAATATATAAATAGGATATTTTTCAGGCGGCAACTCTCCGTAGGTGGCCGGCAAAAATTGGATTTCGACGACTCGGGCTCGATCTAGCAGTGCAAAAAGTTGAACAATGCCAGTGGTGGAATGCTAATTATGACAGAGTGCAGCAAATTCCGGCACTTCCGCGTGCAAACATGATTCGGTTTTACCTCCGCACCCCTAAATATCAGGGACGAGTTCATATTTGTCGCATTCCTTGATCATGAACTAGTGGCAACTATGCATTACTTACATTTTGTAATTAATACGTCCGCGGCGAGCATTCGCCGCTGCATTAATATCGAATTTTACGACAACAATGTCCGCGGTTCCCGGCGAAAGGCATCAATTCGAGCGGCTATAAAAGAAGGAAAAGTTGCCTAGTTGCTTTAATTGCCGCCGGGGCGCCCTTGTGGAGTTTTAACTACCGTCTTAATTACCGCTCGGAAATGAACACCTTATTCTCGCTCTCGGCCCTTACGGTTATTAGCAGGGGAAAGTTTTTATGGATTCCGCTTAGGTGTTATTATAAACGCGATGATGGCAATAATCAGGCGAAGATGGCGGCGGTTCTGAAAAATTCGCTCTCAACAGTAACCCATGAAAGAGCGAAAGGTGTTACATAACTACCCCATTTTGTGTTCCAGAAGCCAACAGAAATTTTTAAAAGAAAATAAACACGTCCGTTCGCAAATCCAAAGGGTGGGAAATCTTAAAATTAGTAAAAGTTCTTCAGCAGCCAGTGCTGTAGTTTTTATCATCGTGCAACGCACAGCTCAACACACGGTGAATGCTAAAGTGCTGCTATTTCGGCATTCGAAAATTATTAACAGTTCCTCAACGACACCATAAAGAGGATCACCCCACGTGCAGGTAAAGATACATACCTGCTTTACTTCCAAAATAGCATAAAAATCCTGAATCACACAAGCAATTCAACAATCCATTACACTAAATCTACATTTGATTACTGATGATTTTGCGACAAAACCAATTTGTAAACGTCACCAAATGCCTCTGGTAGTAATCGGCTGTTTAACACACACACAGCCATAAAGAAAATTATAATTGAACGCTAGAATAAATGGCTACTCAAAAATACGACTTAAATAGTTAGTGTGGATATGTCACTTTACTCATCCAACAGTAGCAGCAAAAATGCACCTGGAAGACATTTATACTTAAATAACACTAATACGATACCAAAGTAACTGCCTTTAATAGGTGAATATTACTCTGCATGAAAGTTCGACTTCACCCAGATTTTAAATTTACATACGTAAGCGCATTTCATTATGCATTCGTGATTTTTATTTCCTGTAACAGGTTACCGTCTGAGCCATCGGAATGGATAGCGCCACCCACCTTGAACGGTGAGACGCGAGAAAATGTACCATAAACATTTATGGGCGGCAAACTATGTACTATATGGTTTCCAGCTTCTTCTTATTTAGCTCGACGTGTGGCGATTTGAAAACGCCAGTCGCAAGGACAACTGCTGAAGTTGTAGTTCCCGTGAACATCGCTAAACAGCATCGTATGCCCACATTTTTTGTTATGCATAGTTACAGTGGTTAGGCCTAGTTAACAATGAAAGAGGATGTAAACGCAAACTAGCTATATACGTACATATGTACTGTATTTATGTTACTGGTTGATCAGTGCAGCTTAGTGAAGGACACACATTTTAGAAAAATCCTGTATGTACAGTGTGTTTCCTCAAATTTTGACAGCTTCTAGCAACTTTGTTATTCCAGATAGAAAAAAAAATGGTTCAGATACATATTGTAGGGTATCATCCAAACCGTCCGAATTTGCTACATAAAGAAACAATTGAGCATCACGGGTGAACTTTTTGACTTATTGTATACTTTTTTTAATGGAACACCTTATATATTATGAGTTTATTGGATAGCGCTTAAAATTCTCGTTTCAAAAATATATAAGTTGCCTAATTGCCTATAATTACTTCATCCATTGTTGAAATATCCGCTATTAAAGAATCAAAATATTACTAATTTACTATACGAAATAAATCACATGTAGAACATAACAACAAATTTAGCTGCCGTTTTCCTTTTGCAATTGTATTAAGAAATAATATCCAGCTACAACGTATATACTAAGTAAAATGAATATTTGAAACGAAATACATAGCGTATAGTTTAATATAACCAAAAATATAACTGGAGATTCTCTGTAAGAAAATCAATTTGGTGCACTCAAATATCTAATTAAATACTAGCGGGCTAATTTGAGTTAACTACCGTAATCCAGTGACGTAAACTTCTTAAAAATAATTTACTTTCCTATTCTAAAGCAAATACTTTCCAGATTCGCCATTAAATTGTGGCACTAGCAAAAGAGTACGGCAACTCTTAAAAGAGTTTTGCCTCTGGCGTGGTTTACACGTTGAGTTACCGTGCTTTTTTGCAGTTCTCGTGATGAAGCTCCTTACGAAAGTTGGCGACACGTTGAGTTCATCGACCTCAATAATGACACCATGCAATCCCGAAAGTCATTAAAAGTTATTACATAATGACAATGGCCAGGAAAACCTCTGAGAACATGACAACTTTTCTAGTTTTCCAAAATTTAATAACTGAGTGTATCGTCGCTTTGAGCCGAGCTCCTATCATCTTCTTCTTAATCCTTAATATCTTGACAAATTTTTTGTGGTATACATTACAACTCCAGTATCTTGAATAGCATTGTCGACAGTGATGATCTTACAATAAATTTACCACTGATAATAAGCTAGAATCGAACACCTCCATTGTTATGTTGCCCATCGCTTGGGGGATTGTCAACGTCATCTTCTTCCAACACGCTTGACTTGGATGATTAGTCTCTCCATGTTGTTATGACACGGAAAATGAGCAGCTACATATATTAATAAATTATCTTTAGTACAATATAAACCTGGCCCATCATCTTCCGCCACTTCTTTTTTTTTCTACTGGTAGTTGTTTAGAGTATTCTTTCTACTTCATTAAAATCTGTGATTATAGTACAGTTCTTAATTTTTGTTAATGAATTGTCATTTGTCATAGGTGCTAATTTGTAGTATAGCCTACCGTATAATGTTTGAAATCGAATCCAAAGAGTCAAAAAATTTAAATACCTTGTTACGTTCTTAAACTGACTTTATGACACCCACCCAAGGTGAGCATCGCACCACGGAATCAGTCCTGGAAAACTGGCACACTTGCCCTGAGATCTGCTAAATACAGGCTAAAGGCCACGGCTGGAACGCTCAGGGAGTCGGGTGTGAGTCACACGATACGTTCTGGGCAAGCGTGTTGAGGCATATATATAGGGTACGTCAAAATTATGAGGGCGCCACCAAGCCTGTATTAACCCGACTAACCGGGCCTGGGCGGTTAGACGGGGGCGAAGTATCCAAGACACTCCGTCGATAGGATTACTCAAGAGTTGCAAGTTCAAATAACAATTTCGGGATTGCCCTATGCGAAGATTGTAATTAGGTGCCAATCTGACCGCGACTACGCAGCTGTCTCACCCACCTGTACGCTCAAGGCTCATTCGTCCCGTCGCACAATGATCATTACACTGAAGGGGCGCTTATCTGAAACAGAACATGCACAAGTCGAAACAAAACAATAGTTCCCTTAATTAACAAGTCATATATTGGATCACGGGTTACAATGGGGCAGCGGAGTGCGTCGCCCTATATATATATTGCTATGTTATGCTAGCTGATAGATTTATTTAAATTATCGTATTACTATTTTGCCCTTTATTTTTAACTTTCAATTCAAATCCGTATTTTACAATATTATTAATGAAACTCTCTCAGGTGGTTCGCAATATCTAGTAACCCAATGATTGACTTGTCAAATTCTCTTTGTTTAATTGCCAGTTCATTAACTTTCAAAAAAATTGACACCTAACGTCAAATTAATCAAAATTCAGAACGAATATCAAGGTTTTTACAATAAGATCTAATATGCAATTCTTTTACCAATCTCTTATGTAAGTATGAAATTCAATTTTTATTTTTATACCTTCTTACTAGTTATAGCTTTATAAATGTTTCATTTAACCTTTTAAAACACAAACCTGATTTAACACTTTGCTTGTTAATACTGCCAAAATCCTTCCAAACTGGATCCTCACTCCGACTGCACTCAAACACCTGCTGGGTCCTTATCCAAACTGCATCACCTGCGATGAATGTAAACTCCCAGCATTACCTTATTGCCATCCACTTCAAAACTTCCACATCCTATACTGGATTCCTGTCGTTGTCCCCTGCTGCTGTCAACTTCAAGTCTCCTAGCTCCTGTACTGGATTACTGCGGCTCCGATCCGTCTCTGGTAAGTGTCAGCATAAATCTTGTTCCAAATATGAATTTGTCTTTTTTTTTAGATGGTCCTGCGTCTTCAATGATACCCACAGGTTTCCCAAAAACAATTCGCTGCACGTACTAACCTCTTGTTTGTGGCTTGTATTCCATTTCCAATGTATTATCAATAATATCCTCACTAACCAAAGCTTGTCCCTTTATTTCTTGTTTTTAATATTTTATTTTATGTTTCCACCTCGAAGATTTTGCTTTTAACCCATATAATTTGTACCAACCATAACATTTACAAATTATATATATATATGTATAAGCACTACAGGCCTTAAAGGCCTAGGGCTAGTTTTATTGTTTTTCTCCACTTAGTTCTGTCCTTGGCAACTGTCCTCCACTCTCTTATACCTAACACTTTAATGTCCTGTTCTATTGTTTCCAACCATCTCTTCCTTGGTCTTCCTCTTCGTCTAACACCCAGTAATCCACCTCTCAACACAAATTTAGTAATTCTATTACCCGATAACCGTTCCACATGACCTAACCACCGTAGTTGTTGCGCTTTCACTGTTTTTATTAAATTAGCTTCATTGTATAGACTGTATATTTCGGCATTTGTTCTTCTTACCCACACTTCCCCAACTTTTTTCCCACCGTAAATTTTTCTTAATAATTTTCTCTCCCACCTCTCAAGTTTCTGTTGATCACTTTTATTAAGAGTCCATGTTTCACTTGCGTATGTCACAGTCGGTCTAATCATTGTCTTGTATATTCGTTTTTTCGTGTTTTTTGTCAGGTACTTGGAATTTAACAAAGTATTCGCTACTCCAATTGCTTTGTTTCCTTTTGTAAGTCTGGCTTGTATCTCCTTACTGTTGCTGTTATCTTTTGTTATCAATACTCCTAAATATGTAAAGCCAACTACTTGTTCAAACAGAAATTCCCTTCTATTCTGCATTCTTATTCTAAGATCCTTTATCTCTTCATCAGTTCCTGTACTTCCCATAATCATAAACTTTGATTTTTGTTCGTTTATTATTAAGCCCTTTGTTTTCGCTGCATCTCCTAAGTCTTTTACTAATTTCTTAAGGTGTTTTTCGGTTTTAGCAATTATCGTTAAATCATCTGCATAGGCCAAGATTTGGTGTGTATTACTGTATATTGTCCCTTGCCTGTTTAATCCACTCTCTCTTACTACTTTCTCCAATGCTAGATTAAAAAGAGTTGTTGAAAGCGGATCACCTTGTCTCAACCCATTTTCTATTTTAAAATCTTCTGATAGGTCTCCATTAATTCTTACTCTGCATTGTGTTTTAGCCATCGTCATTCGTGTTAATCTTACGAGTTTATTTGGAATTCCTAACTCTTCCATAGCTTTATATAGCTCTTTTCTGATTATTGAATCGTACGCCTGTTTGAAGTCAATGAACATAGTGTACAACACCACTTGATGTTCATAGCAGTTGGTCTGAATCTGCTTTAAGGTAAAGATTTGGTCTGCCACTGACCTGCCAGTTCTGAAACCACATTGGTACTCACCAAGTACTCTTTCTGTATATGGTTTCAGTTTATTTCTTATACAATGGGCTAGTATTTTATAAACCGTATCTAATAATGCGATGCCTCGATAATTACTACATATAGTTTTGTCACCTTTTTTATATAATGGTATTATAATGGCTTTTGCCCATTCTTCTGGCATTTCTTCCTTGTTCCATATTTCCATTATTAGTTCGTATATTCTTCTTAGCAGTTCGTTTCCTCCATATTTAATTAATTCTGCCACTATGCTGTTTTCTCCTGCGCTTTTGTAGTTTTTAAGATTTTTAATTATTGCTTTGACTTCAGTTTCCGTTGGTGGTTGCACTTCTTCATCGTGCTCCGCGTGTCTTAGTTCTTCTGTTTGTTCTATTTCCTCTGTATTTTTATTTAGAAGGTCTTCGAAAAATTCTTTCCATCTTTCTATTATTTTTGTTTCCTCTCCTATTAAATTACCTTCTTTATCCTTATAATAACTTTGTCTATTCTGAAAACCTTTCTTTGCTTTCCTGACTTCTTGGTAAAAATTCCTTATTTCTTTTTTCTTAAATTTTTCTTCTACGTTCTTTATTTTATTTTCGTAATACGCTCTTTTCTTCCTTCTGCACGTGGCTTTTGCTTCATTCCTCTGTAGCTTGTATTTCTCCCTGTTTACTTCTGAATTATTTTTTATCATTTCTTCTCTTGCCTTTCCTCTTTTTTCTATTGCCTGCTTACATTCCATATCGTACCATTCTTTACTTTTGCTTATTTTTCTTTCTTGAACTGATTCTTCCCTTGCTTTCATGAGTGCTAGTTGTATTTGCGTCCATTCTTTACTAACTTGTTTTGTTTGTTCTCTCATGCTCAACTCTCTTGCTACGTTATCCATATAACTATTTTGTGTTCCTTCTTCTTGTAGTTTTTCATATTCATATATTTTTACTTTGAATTTTATCCTATTCTTTTTATGTGGTATGTTGCCCATCATACCTGCCACAACTAGATAATGGTCACTGTCCATGTCTGCTCCCCTGTAAGTTCGAATATTTGTAATGATTTTTGCGTCTTCTTCTTCTATCAGTATATGATCGATCTGATTTGTTATCCTACCATCTGGCGTTGTCCACGTCCCTTTATGAATATCTTTATGTTCAAATTGTGTACTTCTGGTACTACTGGAAGACGAAGAAGAAGATAATCAAAATTCAAATTTACCATTTATTAAAGTTCTTTTAAATAATACTGAATATTAAATATTAAAAGATAGATGATGCCATTGTACTACTAAAAAGAAGACAGTATTCTATTATGAAATATGATCACATCTTTAATAAATGAGGAAGTAATTTTAAATAATTTAGATGTCCTGTACAAGAATATAATTAAAGTAAATAAAATAGATTTGCTATCAGCAACCAAAAGAAAGATATCAACCACAAACCGAGTGTTAAATGTAAAGATAAGTATAAATCAATGGGAAGATTTTGTTAGATTGTTTATAATAAAAGGTCTCACTGTCGATATGGTGTTAGGAATTGATGTAATTCAGCAATTAGGGATTCATATTGATGGAACACAAAAGTGTATTCATTTAAAAGGGGTAAAAAAATCTTGGAACTGTACTAATAGTGTCAGCCGAGAAAATAAGTGTGTTCAATTAGATAAAATTGGAGATACAATGAAGTATAAGGAAGGTATAATAATTAATAATAATGTAATATGTGATATACAGAGTGATAATAATTATAAGGGGGTTTTGCTGAATGATTTGAAAATAGCTGAAAATAATAAGCAATATGAAGGCCGAATACTAGAAATAATCAACAGAAATAAAGATATTATTAATGAAAAGGTAGGACAAGCACAGAAATACATTCATAAGTTGCAGGTTGACGAAACGAAAGGTTTTAATAGCAAATCTTATCCTATTCCATTTGCATTAAGAGAACAAGTAAGGAATGAAATTAAGAAAATGATACAGATGGACGAATTAGAGGAAGATTTCATATTACAATGATTTACCCATATATAACGAAAACTTAGAAAACATGAAAATCTGTAAATATTGCATAAAATGTTGTTGGTTGGTAAAGTTAATTATTTCGTTTCTATAGTAATTTTAAAATAGATAGATGTAAATAGGTGTTGATTGTTATTAATTTAGATAATAGGATATTTGGATGGGTTCTACAAAATTTATTAATTAAATAACGAATTAAGAAAATACATTTGAAATAAAACGAGTTTATTAAAAATTTTTTTCTTAATTGAGGAATTATGTTATGATACACTATATTCTTTGATAATTTAAAAATGAATACTAAAGAAAACAGTTTAGTCAAATAAATTTGGAAGTCAGATATAAGCAAATTAATGGATCTAAATACATGTTAAAGTATAATGAAATTAACTTTCTTATTATTGGTTAGTCAAATAATAGCATAATGATTGATTACTCAAACTTAATCTGTAATAAGAAAATTCTGAATAGGAATAAATACCAAGGTTACTACTAAAATGTATCTGTTATGATAATTAAAATAAAATATCTGTTTTGATTATATAAAAAAAATGTATATAGGAGGCAGCAAGAATCGTGTCTAGTAGTAATAATTTGTAATTTGTTTAATTAGTTACTAAAAAAACAACTCAAAAATGTATACATAATTTGATATGGGTGTGATTTTCGAATAAAGAAACATTAATAAATGTTGTATAATTTGTAAATGTTATGGTTGGTACAAATTATATGGGTTAAAAGCAAAATCTTCGAGGTGGAAACATAAAATAAAATATTAAAAACAAGAAATAAAGGGACAAGCTTTGGTTAGTGAGGATATTATTGATAATACATTGGAAATGGAATACAAGCTACAAACAAGAGGTTAGTACGTGCAGTGAATTGTTTTTGGGAAACCTGTGGGTATCATTGAAGACGCAGGACCATCTAAAAAACAAGACAAATTCATATTTGGAACAAGATTTATGCTGACACTTACCAGAGAGGGATCGGAGCCGCAGTAATCCAGTACAGGAGCTAGGAGACTTGAAGTTGACAGCAGCAGGGGACAACGACAGGAATCCAGTATAGGATGTGGAAGTTTTGAAGTGGATGGCAATAAGGTGATGCTGGGAGTTTACATTCATCGCAGGTGATGCAGTTTGGATAAGGACCCAGCAGGTGTTTGAGTGCAGTCGGAGTGAGGATCCAGTTTGGAAGGATTTTGGCAGTATTAACAAGCAAAGTGTTAAATCAGGTTTGTGTTTTAAAAGGTTAAATGAAACATTTATAAAGATATAACTAGTAAGAAGGTATAAAAATATAAATTGAATTTCATACTTACATAAGAGATTGGTGAAAGAATTGCATATTAGATCTTATTGTAAAAACCTTGATATTCGTTCTGAATTTTGATTAATTTGACGTTAGGTGTCAATTTTTTTTGAAAGTCAATGAACTGGCAATTAAACAAAGAGAATTTGACAAGTCAATCATTGGGTTACTAGATATTGCGAACCACCTGAGAGAGTTTCATTAATAATATTGTAAAATACGGATTTGAATTGAAAGTTAAAAATAAAGGGCAAAATAGTAATACGATAATTTAAATAAATTTATCAGCTAGCATAACATAGCAATATATTATATCTAAGAAGACACCAGCTGGCGCACGCTCTAAACCTAGCGACAGATGTACAGAATAAACAAGGTAGCACTAGGCGCAAGCTCGTGCAAAGATACAGCCTAAAATTCGAAATGAATGCGCAGCATGTGGGCGCGAAGCCTTATGCAACATACAGTAATGCAAGCCCTTGTAAAATAGACAGTCTGTAATTTGGAAATGCGGGCAAATATGACGACAGTGCCTGTAGGCACAAGAGACGTGACGGGCTCGCTCGCGGCGTTCCAAAACAACTCGCACACGGGACTTAATGCTCCCCGCAGGACAGGAACACTCGCGTTCACAACGGTAATCAGTTCAAAGACACATACCTTAATACGTAGGCGGTCGGGAAGCCTGGTACAGTTGAGTTGCGACAGGCTGCAGTCTTAGGTAGCAGGTACATTCGATATTTGACGGTTATAGTGATGAGTCGGTATCCGCCATAATGGCGACGTGCGACGCGTTAGGACGCGTACAACTTGACGTCGAAAATGGGGCACTTACGTTCTGCGGGACAGATCCTCGAATGTCGAGATGAAGGGACCCCTTACTTACGGGAGCAGAAACTGGACTCAAGATGCACCCACGCTACGCCGAAACAATTCGGAGCCCGCACAACCACGACACCTCTCGAAGGTGAAACAATTCTCGCAGCGCTCGCTGCAACACCTCGAAACGGGCAACACCAAAGGGGGCCTCCACGGCAACAATATTAATCAACAGCGGCAGGCGTCCTCGGGCACCTAAGGGGCCAAAGGACGCCTCCTGGATAACTCAACCACCAAACGAACGCTTTCTGCAACGGGCTGCGATCAACTGCCCAGAGGGAAGCGCTGCAACATGACACATCGGTCGCGGCCCCACGTGACTATATCTCGGCAGCCAATCGTGAGGCGATAAGATGAAACAAATAAGTGCCGGTGACGAAGACAGCACGAAGACTCGCAGTCGCCTCAACGGCGTGATTTCTAGAAGGTTCGGAATTCTTGCGAGCGATAACACCCGGCTGCCAAAGTACCAGCAAAGGGGTGCTCCAACTGACGAGAAATACTGCGTTTGGGGCCAAATATGTGCAAAATCATTATTATGGAATTAGGCGATGAAGCCAAATAAGTAATTAAAAGGGTTTAGCATACGGGCACGCTGCCCTAAAGCCTAGGTGGCTAATTAAAATACCAAAATGACCTGACAACCTTGAATATTGTAACTCGGCTTCGTTAGCCTTACTATGTTTCGAATGCACCGTTACAAGTCGTATTGAAAATAGCACGTCCCGCACTGTTTAGTATTTGAATATCCATTTACCTCGTTGTTGCCAGTTAGCTCACATTACGGCAGAAGAACTCTTACCTTTTATTCCCAGTCGCGTTGACGAATAATCAATGCAAAGGAATGCTGGTAGTCAACCCACCACAGCTCAAGATTTCAAACTAAATAATCCACGCTACCACTCCAATAAAAGCCAATATGTTTACAATGGATGTAATATACGTCCATATTGGCCTTAAGCTTAAACATATAAAACAAGATATCAAGTACAAAAACACATAAATAAATGAAGATTATATACACACACAGTTATAATTTATCTCACAAAATACGAGCGGTAACGCCTGCTTCTGTAGCTAGGACATATCACCCTACTGTTATACATTTAGAGTTAAATAACAAAAAAAACTAATTGTTTTAAGCATGACTCTCAAATAGCACTGAAATGTCACCGTTAGCGTGCTGTAATATAATATTGAGGCGATGACTTTCCGCTTGACGTCATAACTGACTAATATTCTATTGGGTGCAGTCACCCAAAAATCCCCTCGGGTGAGTATGCCGACCAGGCGTTGTACAATCTTTTCACATACCCGGTTTTAAACTTTAAAAATAATAAATCTCTGTAAGTGCATTCAGGTACTTATTATACCTATTTGAATTTTGTAGCAAGCCTTCTCACGTAAGTGGAAGCCGAAAACTGCTGGCTGGACGTTTACAGCGATGCGTCAGGGGTCCTACAACTCCTGGGGTTGACAGACTATGATGGGAACTGACTGGAAACGCCTTACACTAAAATGCATTTATGATTAGAGCGTTGCCCTAGTTTCCACCGCAAAAATGGGACCACTTGCTCCTTTAACTCTTGCACCACCAAAGACTCACTTTTTCCCTGCTCATATGGCACTCAATATTTCGTTCTCGTTTCCTTTGCTGGCCTCCGTCGAAACTAACAAAAACTACACTTTCAAACTCTCGCGTTAGCTCTGGCGATTAACTCATTTAAATTGATATTTATTCCATGATGCATATGAGTGCAAATTATCAATATACTTGAAGATCATTAACTATTAGTGCTGTGAGCTGCGTCATATCGAACCAAGGCCTGTTTCAATGTTGGTTGAATAAAAATTTCCGAATACGAATCTACACAGCAAGAACAACCATTATAAAACGTCACCAACTGCAGTCTTTATCTTTGAAAGCGATTCAGATTCAGCCAATGTCAAATTATAATTGACAAGTGGACAAGTTTCAATTATTAAAGTAAAACCTGCCAGGCCTTGATTACACAATTATAGTCGTTTTGACAGCGAATTTTTATGTTTTTGTTCTATTCCGTACAGAATGTTATAAATATTTGCACTCACATAAACTTTGGGGCGTTCTATCGGATTTTCAGGCAATAAACGCTGGTCTGCACTACTACTTAACTCGATGCATGTATAATTTTCTCGGTCCTGCTCTACTTACAAAATTGCTTAATGCGGTACTGCACTGATAGGTAACCTAGATCAGTTGTATTACGTTTCTCGACCTTGATATCGTTTTGTGCAGGCTGGCAGAAGTGGCGATGTACTGCACGGCTTGGGGAACGCCAAGCTAATTTTTTTATTTTAAAATTGTTAAATCGCATTTGTATTCACTCCACAGTTTGTGGCACCAATGTTCGACGGTTTGTACTAATTACTATTACAATAGGCAAATAATTAAGCCAAAAATACCGCTTTACAAATAGGCTTTGTCGAAGTTGAAATTTTACCCACGCTCTTTTTTACCGCTATTTTCAGCGAGAAAATTTATTTCTCTTTATAAATAGACAATTGACAGAAGATTATCATGCAACCAATAAATTGTAAGTAATGCGTGATCTGTTTTATTAAAGTTTCAATTGCCACGTTGAATTTCAATTTTTCCACATTTTAGGTTAGAACTGTTATTTCAAGCAAAACAACTCTTGGAGTCCCACTAACTCTTTTAAAGCTTGCTGCAGATATAATTCCAGTAAGTAATTTTATGAAAATGCATTAATTGCTGTAATAATGAATGTTTCAGATCAGCTGATTCTGTGAAACTACAATAGAAAAATATGAGAGCTTTCCTTTTCAATCAATTTAACGCTAATTGATTTGCAACGTTGGTATTGCCTTATTCAAAATACAGCACATCTAAATGGACGGTTCCCTTGTGCTGAAATACAGCTTTAGTGCTGCAAATCGATTGACTTGTTAAATCTCATTGTTATACAAATTTGCGTAGGTAAAACATTATTACGGGTGATTCTGATCATATAAGTGATATAATTGTGTATTTCAGATGTTCTGTTAAGATGCCAATATAACTGTAAAATCGTTAAGGAGTAAGCGTTATTCTTAAATGCCCTTTATAATTCTCTCTTCTAAAAGACGAAGGAAGTATGTAATCCCGAAAAACCACCTCTCGAGATTTCTTCAGATCTTTACGTTTCAGGAACTCTAGATCAATAAAAACAGGTTTTCTCAATTCCCTCTGTCTGTCTGTCTGTCTGCCAGTTGGCAGTATAACTCAAAAACTATTTGCTGCAGGATGACGTTATTTCCATGCCGATTATATGTTTATCTGGCATAAAACCGAGAAAATTTCAGACAAATATATACAGAGTAAGCACCTTAAAAGATTAAGTTTTGGAGTTAAGGAGACTGATATGAAGTTCTATCCACTGTTATCTTTATAATTTCGCGTAGACGACAAGGGCCTACTACACCCATGATTAAACGGGATTTTTGTTTTTGGCAAAGCTAAAATAGTACTTTGG